>SNQJ01S0141304.1:0-24877 GCA_010110895.2 Picea sitchensis
GAATTTAGAGGACAACTGAGTTTTTACATCTTGGATAATCTCCTTGTTGTTTCCTATCAGCAACATGTCATCCACATACAAGACCAAATAAATCAAATGATCACCAATTAATTTAGAATACACACAGTGATCCTCTTTGCTTCATGTGAAGCCAAGTCCTAGCATAAAAGTATCAAATTTTTTATACCACATCCTTGGTGATTGTTTTAAACCATACAGGGACTTTTTCATCTTGCATACCAGCTCCTTCTTTCCTTTCACAACATAACATTTTGGTTGCTTCATAAAGATTACTTCTTCCAGATCCCCATGCAGGAATGTTGTCTTCACATCCATCTGTTCTATTTCAAAATCAAATGCAGCAGCAACGTATAACAAAAATCTTATAGAGGTTAACTTGGCAACAGGAGAAAAAATCTCACCAAAATCAATTCCCTCAACCTGGGAATAACCCTTTGCTACTAATCGAGCTTTGTATTTCTCCACTTTTCATTCTGCATTCAACTTCTTTTTAAATACCCATTTGTTGCCAATGGTATTTCTTCTAGTTGGCAACTCCACTAGATCCCAAGCCTCATTCTTATCCAAAGATGTCATTTCTTCTTCCATGGCCCTTTTCCAGAGATTTCCATTGTAGTGTACCCTTTCACTACCTAGGTTTCCCAACCTCTCAGTTACCATTCTGTACATGGAATTATAAGCAAATGCATTTAATCAATTAAACACACTTAAATCTCAGAGTAAAATACATAATTTGTTGCTACAATTACACAAGCCATAGCAGTCATAGTATTTTATTTACACAGCGGAAAACATGATACAAAACAGCACAGTCATGTGAACATGATCAAAACATAACTTAGAATACTTATCTTTTATCTGCTGTAGAAATCACCAACCAAGTGTAGGCCTTCCACGAACCTCCCAGCCTTAGACCACGCTGTTCATCAGCTCAACAATAGGTCACCCCCGAGCTGGGACCAAGCTCCACCCCAAGGCAAGGAATCCTAGGCTAGGCTGAGGTTACAGGGAAGATAGCACATACACAACCACCAGGAAGAAAACTCTCCCAGGAATCTCCCACGCTCACTGCCCACAGACCCTCATTCCCCACATGCCTATTCCACCCCAGGAGTATACATCTTCTCTTTCACCTAGACAGTCATTCGGCTGTCAGTCTCCCTTACTTTGGGTTACAAGAACAGACTGGACCGAGAGTCTCCGAGCTCTATGGAAACTGCAGGACCCCTTCCAGGAGTTCTCTTCTCCCTCTGCTCTCACCTGGAGGAATTAAGCTCCACCGGTCGCTCAGCCTCCGCGTAGTCCAGCTCTTCTTGATCCACAACCAGGGGGAACACTTTAGGCTTCCCAAAACAGTTCAGTAATCCCTGGATGATCTCACGGCATGATTTCGGAACAGGCTCCACATACAGGCTAGCTCATCTTTTTCCCAAACAACAAGGATTCTTCCTCTCAAGTTCAACACAGGGTTCCAGTTCAAGAAATGCACTCCCGGGTTTTGCCAGAATGAACCTGGACTCCGCGACTCACGGACAGGGGGTGTACCGCATTGCTCCAGGCTTTCCTCTGTCTCGGATTCCCGCGGAGTCTCTGAACTGGTTTCTACCCTCCCAGAAGGGCAGTCGGATCGAAGAATCAATCCCCGGCTCGCCGTCGTTTTATTTGCATGCACCGGGGTTAACACTTGTCACCTAGAACTGCATGCATTCCATCAATCGCCTTCCTCCCACCACTTGGGAAATCCCGTGTCCCTTCCCAAAGGACTTAGGATAAAATAATATATGCATGGCTCTTTTTGGAAATAATATTAAATATTATTCCGGGCCTAAACCCTGGAAGCAACCTCCTAGGCTCAACCTTTCGAGCCCCTTTTCCAACCTTCAGCCCTGGTTTTCCTTTCCCACTCTATGGACGCTCAGTCCCCATCACTCATTCATCCTGGTCAGATTGCACTGGAGGTGTTTATATGTATTAGGTAGTCTGCATACATACAAGTACATCAGCGACTCCTGGCCTTCAACACTTAAGATCCCTGGCCTAACAAAACACATAAACCTGCGGCTTAGCATAAAACTTGTCACCATTCTCAGAACACATTTACAATTCTTTGCATAAAACATGATCTGTAGCGGGGCTCGGCAGGATTTTCGATCCCCTCCCTTATTTTTTTTGCTGTCCCTCGGTGCAGCTTACTACGTGTGTCGGCTAATTTTCAAAAATATGCGGGTACTCGCCCGCATAACTTCTTCATGCTCCATGTCTCATGGGATGCCAGGTCTACTGGACCTTTACAAGTCCTATAAGTCGATTCCTAAGCTACTTGTTTCCTGTCCAATAGCACAGGATGCACTTGGGACATAATACGGTTCCACACGGATCTTTCGGTCAATCGATGTATGATTGATGTCGGGTGCATATTTCTTAAGCAATGGATCATGAAACACATTATGTATATTTATAGATGCAGGTAATGCAAGATTGTATGCAACTAGCCCAATCCTCTCCAGGATCTCAAATGGCCCAAAAAATTTTGCTGCCAACTCGGCGCAACTTCCCAATTTCAAGAAACTCCTGTTAGTTTTCACTTCGAGAACATGGTCACTCACTTTAAATTCTCTGTGGTTTTTTGTTTTTATCAGCATAACTTTCTGCCTGTCACCAGACAGCTTTCAGATTCTGTTTGATTTTTATCATTTGATCTTCCATCTCTCTGGTGGTTCAGGTCCAACTACTGTTACGGTCATTTGGATTATCCCAGCTCCTTTAGATGTTACAATTTCTTCCATAAAGTTAACTTAGATATGGAATCATCTTCAATGATGCATGGTACCCGTTGTGCAAATTCTACCAAATGCGGGTAGTCTTCCCACCTTGATGGTTTATCCGTAAAAGCCACATTCTCAGCATGTCTTCGGTGCTCTGTTTACTCTTGTCCGTCCATCCGGCTTCGGGATGATGTTGCATTACTAAAAGTTGATTTGATGAATCCTTTGAGCTTGATCCTTTCTGAAAATTCAAAGTGAATTTTGGGTCCCTATCGAACACAATTGTCTTGGAATTCCATGCAAGCGTGCAACTTCATTTAAAAATATATCAACTATCTGCTACTCATTGGGTGGTTTTCGATTGGAATAAAATGGAGGGCAGCTTTAGTAAGCACTTACCACCATAACAGGACTGAATCATCTTTGCTTAACTGATGCAGGCGTCTGATAAATCCATCGTTACTACTTCCCGCTTCCACTCAGGAATAGGTAAAGGATGCAACAACCCTCTTTGAGTGTCTATGCTCGGCCTTGACCATTTGACACTCTAAGAATTTATCTATGTATTCAACAATTTCCTTCTTCTTACCTGACCAAAAATAATGGCTCTTGACCACTGCCACAACTTTCTGATATCCAGGGTACTCTGCATAAGGAACATTATGCATTTCTTTTAGAATTTCCAGCTTCAATTCTCGTACATTCAAATTTTATACACTCTATTTTATGCGAAGTGGTATCAGTTCCCAAGGCATAACCTTTCTCAATCATGGTGCACCATGTTTGCTGTGGCTTTGCTACCGTTCTATCGCGCAAGTCGGCACTTTCGCGGCTTCAAAGAATTACGTCTTTAATCGGTTATGTACATCGCAATGGCTGTGGCGTAATAATTCATGCACTTTTATACTGGTGCGTCAACCACTTTGTTGTCTTTCCCTTTGATATGCCTGATATCAAAGTCATGTTCGCATAGAAATTCCGATATCTAATTTGTCTGGCGTTTAAAGTTGGCTGGTCAAATATACTTAAGACCATTGTGGTCTGTTCTTAACTCAATTTCTTGCCCATGAGGTAATGCCTTCACATATTCAATGTGTGAACAATGAAAGCAAGTTCCAAGTTGTGTGGCATAGTTCTTTTCATGCTCTTTGAATTTTCGGGATTTATAACAAATTACAGATCCCTCTTGGCTGAGAACTCCTCCAGCCCTTCACAGCATCCATTTTCATGTAATCCTTGCCGGATCAGCAATCTTTGAGGATTGGAGTATAGTGAACGGTTAGCTTCAGTGCAGAGTTTTGCGCTCTTTGTTCAAATCCACCGTTCTTCTCTTTCCTTTGCAAGGAAGTGACATGAACTATCCTTGAAAACCCAGTATATGAACCTCCTATAATAACCTTAGACCATAAAGGATCTAACTATCATTTCTTGGTGCTTTGTACTCTTATTAGCCTGTACCTTCGAGGACCCTAGCGATCCTTCTTCAAGTAATAATGTGTCCTAGATATTGGATCTTCTTTTGATAAAAAAACGAAGACACTGTTGCTGAGTTTAAATGAATGGTGTTCTCCAACACCAACACCATTCAAGTGTTGTTCATGTTCTTCTTCCCACTCTATCAGAACTGCCAAAGATATCGTCTAAGAAGACTATGATAAACTTTTCGGAAGATAATTTCTGTAATTCTCCATTCATTAAACGCAGAAGACAACGGGCGTTAGACCGATCCAAGCGGCGCGAATGAATCGCCGTGACCGTGCATGATTCTGAAGGAAGTATTCTTTGAAGTCTTCATCTTTCTCTCTTGGTGATATCCAGATCGAATATATATTTTCAATCTTTCGCATCCTTTAACTGATCAAAGATCATCAATCCTTGGAAGAGGATATTTGTTTTTGGCTTGATGACTTTATTCAACTGTGAAAGTCAATGCCGCGACTAGGCGTTCATCTTTCTTCTTCTAAATAGGACGAAACCACGGTATTTTATGGGATGAATGTACCCTTTCTTTAATGCTCTCTTCAAGCTGCAATTGCAACTCTTCCAGCTCTGGACTACCTCCCTATGGATATTTCAAAGCTGAAATCGCTTCGGGCATTAGATTTATTGAAAAATCGATGTCCATCTTTGGAGGTAGTCAGGCGCCTCCCGAAAGAAATGTCCTCAAACTCTTTGAGCATCCTGTGGTCTTCTAGATTTGAGTCCACATCTTGGAATACTTCTTCCACCCAGGATGCAAATAATTGACAGCCTTTCCAGAAACATTTCTGCCCATTCAGTAGCGATATTTCTCTAACAATAATTGCTCTGGGAATTCCTTGGTTTGTTACCTGATTTCCTTCTTCATCCGGACATGTAAATCTCTTGTTACGAAAATCCAGAAGGTGGCATGGTGCTGGTCCAGCCAGTCCATTCCAATTAAGAAATCATATGAACCCAAATGAGAATGTTCAATTCAGCGCCAGGTGCTCATTCCTTTCATGTCCACTGAACAGGACTTAGCCAATTCAGTGACCTTCCTCTTGGTCCTGTGGCTAACTTCACTAACCAAGACTTCTCATGTTTCCTCTTAGTTAGATGCAAAATTTCCACCACCACAGGGTCTACATAACTATGGCTAGCCCACGAATCGAATTAAAATAACAAGTGGTCGATTGTTGATCATACCTTCCACTTCAATCATGTGATTGAAATTCTGCTGCTTGTTGTTGTCCAGGGCTGCGTATATCCACGACATTCTACTACCCATATCCTCCACTATTTCAGCTTGCTGAACGGTATGGACAGTTCTCGCTTTATAATTTGTGGGGGCAGTCTCTGTACATATGATTCCCTTGCAGCCCCTAACTGCTCCGTAGTTCCCGGAGGCTGGCATCTGTTCATCCCTTCAACTTTCCTGGGCTCTTTAAAGATGACTGTCTGCAGGACTGTTTCTGAAAAGGAAGGCTTACTTCCCTTCTACCTGCATTTCTTTCTTAAACCTCTTAGGTTATCCCAAGCCTTCTAAAAGGTAGGATTTTCCTTTTGCTGTTCATATGGAGCATTTCGCCCTTCATATGGTTTCTTCCATGGTCTTGGGATCATTGTATTGAATCGCAATACCAATGGAGGTGGTAGTCCACTCAGATACCTCTAGATTTTGATAGCCTTGTCTTTGATGAATGGAACATGCTTGAGTTCAAAAACTTAGATTCATACTCATCAGTAGAATTATACTTCCCTAATGATTCGAAAGACAACTGAAATCTTTCTGTCATATTATCTTTTAGTCGGGTATTTCCTCCCAAAATACCTCAGATCCTTCAAGTGATATCTTTCTCTTTGATGTGTTGTGCCTGCACAAACTGATCCCACCACATGGATACCTTTCTTTGAGTTGTACATTGTAATTCTTCCCTTCTGTGAAACAGAATAATTCTGCAACTGATATTTCTTCATGCCAAGCCATGTCTCAGTATCTTCCCCTCCTTCTTGTGCTCCCATCCAAATGTTGGTTTAATTTTGTTCATATCTCCTTTCAATTCCTTTCTTCCAGATTTTTTATGTTTTCTGTTAGGTGATGGGCTTGAACTGCTGTGTATCTTACTACCCAAGAACACAGGAGCGACTGTGATGTCGGCTACCACTCCTCGACCTCTTCTTCTCCATGAGTTTTGTGACTTCTCTCCGTGGTACTTGAGTCTCTTCCTTTCTCAAGTTTCTTCTCTTTTTTTTCCAGACTCTGCATGAATCTGAAGTTTAATTTCCCTTGTCGATCCTTGACTTTCATGAGTTTCGGCTATCGTCTCGACGCTCCTTGGCCTCTCTCTTTGTAGCAAGCCTTCAATGATTTTCATCATATGTGTATATCATCTCCTTTCATTGCCCATTAGAGTTCGATCCTTCGACTACCTGGTTAACATCCTTTCCTTCTTGTTAGTCTTCCATTTAGAGGATAATTTGCATTCTTCCCCACTCCATGTAGCGTTGATTATCTGGAGTTTTGGCCTTCGTTGAACTCTTACACACACCTGTGCAATTGAATTCGAAATTTGTCAGGCCATTCAAACTTTATGAACAATCTGCAACATTCATGAATTATCTGAACAAGAACGAAGATATTTCAACTTCACAAATTTTCTGAGTTCTGTCTGGCTCTGTGTTTTTCGAGTGTCTGAAACTTCAATTCCAGTTATTTCGGGACTTCGGTTTCGAGTTTTGCAACTCCTGATGTCGAGGTTTACTGTCCTCTCGGATTCTCGATCTCGGATGACCCCTTTTTATGTGCTATCCCTCCTGAGCCTAGCTGACTCATATGACCATGCGCCCCGACAGTGGTCATTTCCCTCTTGTGACTACTCCTTTCGGAGTTTCGGCACTTGTGTTGTCAATAGGCGCATGTCTTTGCAACCCCCGATTCTTTGATCTACAATATGCCTTAGCCCTCCAAGCTAAGCCGTGTCCGATGTGACCGCTGACTCGTGAACCCGGCCTTTTCCCTTATCGGGATTCAGGGGTTGTGATGTTGCGATGCACATGCATTCACAACTTTCGATCCTTCGATTCCCGATGTGCTTTTATACTGGCTAGCTCTCCTGGCTCAACCTCTGGTCCATATGACCATACTATATGACCTCCACCCTACCCGTCAGATTTGGCGGTTTCAATGTCATGCTCATATGCTCACGAGATCCCCGATGGGTCGGTCGTTGACTTGTCAGCAGTCCTTTTTCCTGTCGCTAAAATCTACCACCTTTCCTCTTGACAGTCGGTATGGCCCCATGCACCTAGGCCTTATCTGGAAATCACGTATCATGATTTTCCATTGCACGAAATCTTTGCTTCCGGGATCTCGATATCGATTCCCGATATGCCGGTAGCGCCTTTTGGCTTTAACCATGCAGCGGTTATTCGAGGTCCATGTGACCTCACCCGTGACCGTGCTCAAAACTCCGGTCCGAGTTTGAGTTGAGGAGTTTCGAAGTGTATGAATCGATAATTGTTCTTAGGGTTCTCGATTTCGATGAACTTCCAACGCGATGGACTCTCCTTGTCGGGACTTTCCCGATGAATTAGAATATTTTCACGTGTCACTAAATGAGTCCAGATTTTGTCGCGAGATGTGG
Organism: Picea sitchensis; assembly: GCA_010110895.2. Taxonomy (NCBI): domain Eukaryota; kingdom Viridiplantae; phylum Streptophyta; class Pinopsida; order Pinales; family Pinaceae; genus Picea; species Picea sitchensis. Next base: position 7,892 of record SNQJ01S0141304.1, read on the forward strand.
TCATAATTCATGTGTGAGATCTATATGTTCGAGAACTCCGATTCTCGATTTCCGACTCTGCAGAATCTCCTAACACGTGTCCACCCGAGATTCAAGGCTATGATCCCTCCTCGAGATTTCGAGAATCACAAGGTCCGATTCTCTTGACTTCTAATATCGAGCGCCTCTCGGGACTTCTCCTCTACCCATGAGGACTTAAGTCACCTTTACAACTTCATCAGCTTTCGGGCGGTTGGTTTAATCCCACAGGGATCTTCACGACTCATGATCCTCGAGGTTTGAACTCCTGTGTGGCTGTCAAAGGCTTTAAACAGCGGTACGTTCTCTATATCTGACGGTTACAAGGGTTTTTCCTTCCCTCCCGAACAGATCCACGGTTCTAACACCATTGGTGTAGAATATTCTCCACGTGGTCACCAGACCATACCAGCTTCGGTTTCATAGTACCGCTATACATCCTGAGCTTAAAAACTCATCAAATAACTTCTTGACACTTTGGAGTAAACCAAGGTACGAAATTGGCCATTCCGGTGTTCTCTTACATTCGGCTCAAAGACCACTCCTTTGACCCATCAAATCAATGTGAAACCTTGGCTCTGATACCAATTTGTAGTGTACCCTTTCACTAACCAGGTTTCCCAACCTCTCAGTACCCATTTCTGTACGGAATTATAAACAAATGCATTTAATCAATTAAACATACTTTAATCTTAGAGTAAAATACATAAGTTACTGCTACAATTACACAATCCATAGCATTCCATATTAATTTGTTTACATAGTGGAAAACATGATACAAAAACAACACAGTCATGCCAAAACATGATCAAACATAACTCAGATTACTTATCTTTTTATCTGCTGTAGAAATCACCAATCAAGTGTAGGACTTCCACGAACCTCCCAGCCTTAGACCAGTTGTTCATCAGCTCAGCGATGGAGTCACCCGAGTTAGGACAGGCTCCACCCCGAGCAAGAGTCCTAGGCTAGGTTGAGGTTGCAGGGAAGATATCATACACAACCACCAGGAAGAAAACTCCCCCAGGAATCTCCCACGCTCTGCCTGAGACCCTCATTCCCCGTACTGACCACCCCAGGAGGTGCACCTTCTCTGTCACCTATGAACAGTCGGCTGCCAGTCTCCTTACCTTGGGTTACAGGAACAGACGGACCGGAATTCTCTGGGCTCAAAGGCAGCTACAGGGATTCCTTACAGGAGTCCTCTTCTCCCTCTACACACTCCCTCACCTGGAGGAGTTTCTCATAGGCCAACAAGCCTGACGTAGTCCAATATTGCACAGTCACAACAACCCACGTGAAACACACACAAAGGCTTCCCAAAATGGTTCCGCAATCACTGGATGATCTGTATGATTTCGGAACAGGGCTCCACGCACAGGCCAGCTCAGCTTTTCCCCAACAATAGGGATTCTTCAAGGATTTCAACACGGGTTTCGATCTGCGGAAATGCGCTCCGGGTTTTGCCAGGAATGAACCACGGACTCTGACTCTGGACAGGGGTGTACGCGATATCGAGGGCAAACTTGCAGGCTTTCCTCTGTCTCTGGACCCCGCAGGTCTTGTAGACTGGTTCTACCTCCCAGAGACAGTCGGATCGAATCAATCCCCGACTCATGATCTGTTTATTTGCATGCGCTAGGTTGACACTTGTCGCCACGGGAGCTACATGCGTTCCATCCACGTCGCCCTTCACTCCCACCACTTGGGAAATCACGTGTCTTTCCAAAGGACTTAGGATAAAATAATATGCACATGGCTCTTTTGAAAATAACTAAATATTATTTCCAGGCCTAAACCAAGTAGCCTCTAGGCTCAACACTCATCCAGCACCAGCAACTTCCAGCCCTAGTTCGCCTCTTGTGGACGCTCAGTCCCCATCCTCATTCATAAATGGTCAGTTACGCTGGCGGTGTTTATATTTATTAATTGATCCGCATCCATACAAGTACATCAACAAGCTCCTGGCCTTCGGATTGGGCTCCAGCAACAAATCACACAAGCCTATAGCTTATACAAAACCTGGCTCACCGACCTGGAACACATTTACAAGTCTTTGCATAAAACATGATCTGTAACGAGGCTCACCCTTGGGGACACTACAATCCATCGCCAGATCCACTGCCTCCCTGACGGTTCTAGGGTCATCATCAGTAATAGACAAAGAAAAATTTGAGCGAAGGCAAGATGGACTATACCTTTCCGGTAGCCTTCTTTCTCGATCGATCTCCTCAATGCGGAGTATGAGGATCTTCTTCTTCTGAATCCATGTTCTTCTGTAGAGTTTGCTTCCTCATCCTTTTCGAATCAAACTCTATCTTCTTCGGTTCTTCCTCTTGCTTGTAGGACTTCCTGTTTAACATCCTTCATTTCTCTAAATACCCATCCTGCGGCTATACACTACCTTCTTAGTTTATGGGTTCAAGCTTATAACCTTTGAGACCATCTTTATAATCAATAAAGATTCACTTTTCAACATTCTTATCTAACTTACTCATGTTTCGCTGGAACATGAACATATCATCACAACCAAATACCTTAAGATGTGAGAGAAGGTTCATACGAATCCATACCTCTTGTGGAGTCTTGTCGCCATGGTGATGAGGGTGATCTGTTGACCGGATAACATGCAATACCCACTTTGCCTCTGCAATTCTTGTCCTATCCCAGCACCACTGAGCATGCACCTTGCTTTTCCAGCATCAATGTCCTGTTTCATCCTTTTCCACCAACTCCATTCTGCTGATTGTATGTGGGTAGTCTTTGCCTTATACCTTCTTACATAATTCTTCAAATTCATTCTCGCCGCTTCTCCACCGTTATTTGTCCTCAACACCATGAAATTTGTTTCTGTTTGATTCTCAACAAGAGCCATTCTTTAAACCCTGTCAAAGACTTCAGATTCTTCCTGAGAAAATATATCAAATTTTTCCTCGAGAAGTCATCCTCGTCGAGACATGGTATAGATTTTCCCAATGATGGGACCGACACAGGTCCAAAACATCACCGTGAACTAGCTATAAAATTCCTTCTGCCCTTGTTGCAACATAAGAGAATCTTACCTGATTCTGCTTCCCATATAGACAATGTTCACAGAAATCAGCAGAGAACAATTAGACATGCCTTCAGCCATACCTTTACCGTGTAGTAGTCGAACCTTCTCCATGCCCAGGTCTTTGATGCCACAACATAACCTTTTATCGGGAGACTGTAGGATTTCTTTCTTATTCAAATACAATATCAAGAACAAAAAAAATATTACGCCCATCACTAATAGTGCTTCCTAGCAGCTTATACAGAGTTAAATTGAACTCCCTCATCAACACCATTGCTCCTCGAACCATCCTGCCAAGTTCCTTTTCAAAAATTGTTTTACCCCAACATCTTCCATTTTGCTGACAAAAATAAAATTTATAGCCATACACGGGATGTGTAGAACACCAGGCGGTGTTCTTATCCTTCCATCTATGAGTCTCAACTTGACCGTTCCTCTTCTATGATTTTGGTTGTCGAATCATTGCCGAAAACATTACCTCCATCATACACTTTTCGCCTTCAGCGAGAACCACTCCACAGTGAAGTCATGAAAGGATACTGAGTCAATCAACCATGCCTCATGATCTGCATGTGTGACCTTGAAGGGCCATCCCCTCCTTCTTCCTTAGGTATTTTCTTTTGTGAAGAAGATTCTTTTCTTAAGATCCCTTCTTTTTTCTCAACTTTGGATCTACACTGTTCTTGTAGTGCCCTTCTTTTCCAAACCTCCAAAATACCCTTCCAAAATTTCGGGAGATTTATATCTACCCTTAGATTCCAGTCTACACTTGAGAAATTAGATCTATTTCTTTCTAGGAGCATTCTCTTGCAAATAATGCATATGTGCTGTATGTCCTTCCATATTCTTTCGTCTCATCTCCTCCGACAACAGGGGATGAGACCACTTCTTCAAACTTCAAGGAGTTTGTATTACCCACTGCCTATGGCCACAACGGACTATCCCACGAGGTCTGGTAAAGAACCACCAACAAACTGATACATTTATCTTTATCTGAAATTTTAATCTCAGCATATACTAACTAACTTACCACAATATTGAAGACACAAATGCTCTACCACTGAGTCTCCATCTCTCATCCTCCGATTATACAACTTCTTTATGAGAATAGTTTATTTACGGGGACTTATCTTGATACAACTACAAATTTTCCCATAAATCCTTGGTTTGTGGCTTCACCGACACATTCAGTAATCTTGAATCAGAGATACAGTTGGATTGTTCTCTTTGCCTTCCGATCCATCTTTTCTAGTCATCTGCAAGTTCCACCAGCAGGTGCGGTACAGATCTCTTGTGATCCATAATCTCACCGACAGGGGGCTCCACCTTGCACTTACTCTAACCCCCATGCAGCTAGGTGAAGGCAGCTCGGACAATACTACTCATGCAAAGAATATAACACAAACCCAACAATGAGGCCATGTAGTCAGTCATCTTAGGCCAGCACATGATAGTACATGGAGAACATATATCTATTTCACCAAACATTCACAAACCTTCAATGCACTTATTAACATTTTTTGTCTTTCCATGGCTAACAAACACAATACATCACATTGTCAAACTACATCAACCTCCATTGAAGCTTGCTAGGAAACACCTTTTTGATCACCTGTCTGTACTAGGAAAGACATACTTGGTCCTCCTAGCCTACACACTAGTACACATTCCTAACCATCTCATGAATCATTGTGAATTAATCACATAGATTGCAAAATTGTGTGGACTCACTATGCAACCTTACTCAAGTTTTCTCGACACACCATTCATCATGCCAATGGCACCTCAATTCAAATCCTTACATGTGGTCTATAATAAGCCTTCTACCACATAAGAATTGTCCTTTTATAAATCAATTTCCTCATAAGTAAGAATTGTTGTCAAAGGTCAATGAGAGATGATCACCAAATAATTTCACAAACACCCATAATAAATTTCTTAAAAGCATGGGAATATATGAGAAGCATCCTAACCTAGAAAGGAAAGATGCATACACATTTTAGACAAGCATTTGATGATACAATTAGCATGCAACTACATAATGTTAAGTTAAAACTTTATGATAGAGTTAGCATGAAACTAAGGGTCAATGTTATACATTGTTTTGTCAAGGTTTTCCATGTCAACGCTAACATGTGTCATCCCATTTCTTGGGATATTCAATAGTAAATCCATAAACATTTTCTCTTCATGGGTGATTTTCAAAATTTTAAAATACACATGTGTATATTTACAGTGCTCACATTGTTGTGATCTCTACAATAACAATTTTATGTCGACCTTGCAAATGCTACCGTCATCGTCAATGTAATGTTGTTATTGGGAGCTTCTTTCAAAATTATAGTATGAGATCCATATTATATGGTCAATATTGTACGTTGTCTAAATTGAATCAAGATTATCTTGGTATGCCATTTATTTTTCGAAAGTAATGCTGACAGGAAAATCGAAATTTAGTACACTGGAATATTATATCTTGCATACAAGGTAAGGAAGTTGTTAAACCTTTAGCGAAACCAGTTCCACTATAAATTCCAGGCAGATATGCATAAGAAACATCTACAAGTCAAAAGATATTGCAACTGGTAGAAAGAATGTTACTACATATTTTATTGAAAAACTTATAACAAGAATGACATACAACGAACATTTGGCTCCAAACTCAACTAAATGCCAAATGGCCATACCAATTACAGTTGAAATGCAGGGCCATTCAAATCTAGGATGTTGCATGTTTTGTAACTTCGTCAACGAATAACACAATATTTTATTTCATCAATTTTTCGCACACCTGCAATGCTAAAAAATTAAATGAGTGAGCTCATGTACTGCACTTGAACAATAGTAATTGCACCAAGTAAAACAAATGAAAACACAAGAAAATAACCGTTACCTCAAATTCATGACCATGAGCAGTTATGAGTAGATTGGTGATGATTAACGGTAAACAGGAGGTGGGGGAGATGCATACTTATAGACCGGAGGAGGGAGTGGAGCGGATTTATAGTAGTATTTTGCAAGAGCAGGAGATTTGTACTTATAGACAGGAGATTTATCCTTGAAAGATGGTGTAGGTGATTTATAGTAATAGTGGTGATGGTGGTGGTGGTGAGGGATGAGAGAATTATTTGGTGGGAGAAGTGTACTGAGCATGGTGGGAGGAGCAGAAGGAGATGGTGGTGGAGGGAGACTTGTATGTGAAATATTGAGGGAGGAGATGGGGATGGTGGTGGAGAGGACTTGCAGTAATATGGGAATATGATGTCCCAAAAAATAATATTTTTGCTGAAAATTCATTCCGTTTTAGTAAATTCAGATTTGGAAAATTTTTTGTCATTTATAGCAATTCTAAATTCAAATTTGATGATTGTAATTAAATATTATGACTATTAGGCAGAGACCTGATTTGACCCAACTAACTATTTGACTATGACACCTGTATGAAAACATACTATTTTACTCTGTGATTGTAGGAGGACAAATGGAACAACCATTAGAATTTAGCTGACCCATGACTCCATGAGTGGGAATACATTGGAATTAACTCTTGGTTGATTGTTACAAGTAGACAAAATCCATTGATTTGACTATTGGAAGCCCCTGAAAATGTGGGATTTAGAAAGCTGTGAAAATTCCCAAGGGAGGGGAAAAAGTCCTAGGCAAATTAATGAATAACATATGTAGGAAAGGAATGTTGCCAAAGTATATGGGAAAAAAGACATTGATTTTTTTTTTTTCTTGTTATTTATAGGCTTTCCTGTGTGAGTGTGAGAGCAAGGGGATTCTTCCATGGAATTAAAGGATATTGCTAAAGAGGAGATTTCAATTCGCCCTCATGGATTCATGGTCAGAGGCTAGGGGATGAATCGAGACAGTGGGTTAAGGCACCCCATTCTATGGTTGGGGGAGGCAGTGGTTGTTCCTTTGGCTTATAAAGTGATTCATATATGTAGCTTTCTACCTTATCCTAGTTAATGTCATGTGCTGCAATCTGTTTACTTACATTAGTAATGGGTTTCTGGTTGAATGTTGTGGTGGAAAGATCTATCATTTTACTTCCTAGTCATTAGCTAGAAATGGACTTATTCATTTTAGATGTGATGCAGAGTAATTACTAAGGAAATGGAATGTATCAAACAGTAAGACAAATTTTGTAGAAGTTACTAATCTCATGATAGAATGGACTACAGACTACATCTATCTTCTTAGTAAATTTTTGTTAAGTAAAATGAAATTAAAATTGTTTGCATAAATACTTGAAGCCACATGCACCAATAGCTATGGTGGATTTCATTTCCTGTAGATGCTATAGTATACAATGAGACTCCTCTAATGAGAATACCAATCCGATTAGAATGGCCTGTCTGAGGGTATTAATGATAATATTAATATGTATATAGACATATATGTATATATATATATATATATATATATATATAATAAGCATTTATGATATAATGACGCTAGATGTGACTACAAGGTACATGGATTCTTTAGAATGAAATTTATAACTAAAATGTAGAAGCAGACTAAATCTTCCTGGTCTAATATGTAAAATGTGGAAATGTTTTGCGATGTGATTTTTAAAAATATTCAATTTTTTAAGGGTTTTATATAGTTTCTATACAATTTTTAGCAGATTTTTTAGGCAAAATAATTTTATTCTATGGAATTTGGTGAATCCTTTTTAGAAAATGGAAGTGGAGAATCTTTTAACTTGGAAAACCATGGAAAATTAACCCATTTGCAGAGGCAACCTCTAAAATCATCTATGCTAAGGTATCTGGAACTCGACAAATATACATATAAACATTTACATAAGAAAATAATTTAGAAACTTACCAAACCCCATTACAAAAAATTAAGTGTATGTACATCAGTATGGTGGTGATGGCATTTTAGTAATGACTCTGTGGTTTAAAGGCGCACCTACAGTATAAACTCTATCGTAGGTACAATACTACAGGGTATCTAGTGTAAAGGAGTAAGAAAATCACATGAAAGGAAATAAACACAAATTCTGGAAATCCCGATCTTTTATAATCTCAAACGGAAAAACATTTTTTTCCTGTCGATTTATATATGAAAACCCCCAAAATCAGGACAATTTCTGAACATGGGGATTTACAGAGCCATTGCATACAAACTGGTTCGTAGTCAAATTACAAATGGTGGAATAAGTTCGGGTTCAACTCCCACCCAAAACTAGTGTTATATCCATCTTGACATCACGATGCATAAAATCAGAAATTTAAAGTCATCACCCAAATCCAGTTGAAAACAAGCCCTTAAACTTTATATATTTATCATACTAGCTTTAGGCATACTGTAACCAAATCGTGCCTGAGAAGGGACCCGTGTAATCAAAGTGAGATTCAATTACGGAAGATAGCATAGAATTAGAATCTGTAATAACAAATCATTTTTTCGGAAATACCGAGGAAAATATTACATACGAAAAGTGATAGATTGAAATCCATTTACACAAAAAATTAATACTCAAAGAATAATGATCATATCATTTAAATAGAATGACTGTCTAAATATCACAAGTCCCACTAGGCACAAGCTTGGCGTATTTTTTTTCGTACCAAAATGTTTATACAAAACAGGGTGTATCCTGTATCAAATAAATATAGAACTTGGAGCTAAAAATATTCAAACATTAGGGATGGGACATAGCCTTGACCATCAGTGCATGTAAACTCAAAATGAATTAGATGGAAGGGCACTGTGTTGGAACCTGAATACCTCTTGAATGAGTGAAGAGGGCGTCCCCATGCTTTGGTGTGACCACACCTACACAAAATAATGTGAAGCATTATAATGTATCAGTGGAAATAAGATGATTAAATTATAGAACAAAACAAAATTAGAAAGTGGGTCAGTGAATACTTAACTGTAAATGTGTTCTTGCCTTCTACCATCGCGCTATCCCATACGCCTCCCAAACCGAAAGGAAGAGGAGTTTGTGTCTCCCTGATGGTTACCCTCGCACATCAAGGGGCCTTTTCATTAGTGATGAATACCAGTTTTAATAAAAGAAAAAACATAGGAAATGAATTGTATATGACCATAAAAGTAAACATAGAATTAATGTGACATTTCAAATATGAACAAAAAGGGTTAAAACGCCTCCGACCATGAGAACGATGCTTCTAGTCAATATAATGACACTAGCAAACACATTAATTAAACACAAAAGTTCCTCAACATCAACAGTGTGCTGAAAGGTCTATTATGCATCCAAGTAAGGGAAAACCCACATGACACTCTGTCACCTAAGAGACTAACCAATGGGAAACCAGACCCAATAACAAAAGTTTCAATCAGAAATAGAATATCCCGAATGCATTTCTAACATACATCGTAGTAAGTTCCTCCATGAAAGGAGAATAGCACGGCCTCGACAGGAAGGCTAGTACAAAGAAAGAGGACAAACCGTGAAGAACCTAGACCTCGCTAGGGTACCACCTACCCCTTTCACTATAACCTCGAAGAACAACGAGAATGATACCAAGGAACTGACCAGGAATAAGAGTATGCAGAGACCTACCTAATAAGACAGAAAGATTCGAATGCATAAATATAAGCACAGTCAAGGGTAAACTTACCCCAAACAGAGATTCTCGTCGAGGAGTTCCTTCCAAGATTTCCACCCATATGGCATAGAGAACCGTCATGGGAACTCATGACCACGATGCTACAACCAAACGAAAAATTGTCTGAGACGTTTGTTCCTCCTTCACTAAACCATAACTAGAATAAAAACGAAAAATGGTTTGAGACGGTTCTTCCTCCTTCACCAAAACCAAAACCCGAATGAAAGTGAAAGTGTTGGAATAACCTTTCGCATGGAGTAAAGGGGATGGGGTCTTCGTACTGGGCCATGTGAATATATGGTAAGTGTCAACATCTCATTGGGGCACGCCAGTCAAACTTTGAATCAAATAGACACTCCAGGCACTAAATGTGAAGACAGACCTTTAAGGCACAAGGGTTCCAACCTGTATCGGTTGTTCAGAGTATTAATGGTGAGGTAATCAGATGGCCTACTTAGGGTTATTCATTTTATCACCTTGTTACACCAGTTATACGTTGAATCCTAACTACCTTTACATTAACCATAACCTCACCAAGTTTAGCCTCTGTGTGATTAATTCATTTGTATAGATTAGTGTCCGATTTTATACCCAACAGTGTTTGTTTAAATGTATTCTGAATAATTGTTAACCTCTTCTTGTAGACCCTATAATAATATATGTATCAGGACGAATGTTATAAGGCCTTACATCTCCGACCATTGCATTAATATATTAATGGTCTATGTGAGTTACATCTCCTTATCATAAGTAGGTTTGGGGCAAACGGTAGATAATACCAAGTTGAAATGAAATAGGATATCCCTAGCTATGTACCTATGTTCGTTTATAACTCAATACCGAAATAGGAAGCAGCAAATTTATGTTAAATATGATAGAGAAGTAAAAGGAAATAATACTGTTGTACATTATGGTTGACTAATGACTGAAAGTTTTGAGACACAGAATAAACTCAAAGTACCCAATTAAATTTATTTTTATGTAGATTTTGAGGTACATTAGAGGAGTAGAGATGGGGATGGTGGAGAGACTTGTAGTAGTCTGGGGAGGAGGATATGGGACAGTGGATAGGACTTGCTTAGTAGTGCAGAGGGTGGAGGTTGGGAGATGGCAGGGGTGAGTGACATGTAGTATGCAGGGGTGGGAGATGGGGATGGTGGTGGCAGAGACTTGTAGAGCCTGATAGTGGGCCCGAGGGAGATGGGTGGAGACTTGTAGTAGTGCCTGAGGGTAGAGGTAGCATTGAGGGTGGTGGTGATTTGTAGTAATGAGGGTGGTGGAGGAGGCGTGGTGATGGAGGAGGTGAAGGTTTGTAATAGTATGGTGGTGGGAAGATGAAGAGAGGGAGGAGGGAACGACTTGTAATAATATGGAGGAGGAGGTGATAGAACGAGAGGAGGAGGTGACTAGTAGTAGAGATTGGTGGAGGGGCGGTGATGGTGGAGGAAGCTGATTTGTAATAATATGGAGGAGGAGTGTACTGGGCGTGAGGGGAGGTGACTGGTAGTAGTATGGTGGTGGAGGTGACGGTGATGGTGGAGGAGGTGACTTGTAATAGTATGGTGGTGGAGAGGGGCGGTGATGGTGGAGGAGGTGACTAAGTAGTAATATGGTGGTGGAGGGAATTAATTGGAGGAGGTGACTGATATAGTAGTATGGTGGTGGAGGTGACAGTGATGGTGGAGGAGGTGACTTGTAATAGTATGGTGGTGGAGGGACGGTGATGAACGGAGGGTGACTATTAGCAGTAATGTCGTGGTGGGGACGATGATGGTGGAGGAGGTGGTGATTTATAGTATGGTGGAGGGGGCAGTGATGGTGGAGGAGGTGACTGTAGTAATGCGGGGGTTGTGAAGTGTGAAGGGTGGTGGTGATTTGTAGTAATAGGGTGGTGGAGGAGAGAGGAGGGCAGAGACTTGTAGTAGTATGGTGGAGGAGATGGGGATGGAGGTGGTGGCTTGTAGTAGTACGGAGGGATGGTGAGGTGGTGACTTGTGGTAATGCGGTGGAGATGGAGATGGTGTGGGAGGCGATTTGTAGTAGTGTGGTGGGGGAGGAGATGGAGATTTATAATGGTATGGTGGTGGGGGATATGGATATGGGTGAGGTGGATATTTATAGTGGTATATGGAGGGGTGGGTGGAAAGGGAGGAGGGGAGTGATTTATAGTAGTATGGTGGTGAGTGATGGATATGGTGGATGGGGTGACTTGTAGTAATATGGAGGAGCAGGTAATGATGATGGGGGTGGTGGAGACTTATAGTAATAGAAGACGGGGGGGGACGAAGTTGGAGGAGGTGACAACTTATAGTAGTATATGGCCAAGGAGGGATGGAATGGGGGCTGAGTGGAGACTTGTAATAATAGGTGATGGAGGTGAGAACTGATACGTCGATAGGCATCCCCTATTGGAATCGATGAGTTAATCAAACTTTTAATCATAAATTCCTATATGGAATAAATGGGTTAATTAAACTTTTAATCATAAATTTTAATCTTATAGTCAAGAATTGAATATGTTGCCATATTCTTAGAGTAAATTAAATCTACCGAATCAATGGATAATATTTTTCAGAAATTAACTTCTCTCATTTATAAAGGTTATGCGTTTTTGATTTACTTTTTACATTTAATTAAATATGTTTAAAAAATTACCGGTTGGCCACCAAATTGCTACGTTAATTGATTAGATTTTAATTTTGCTTAAGAGAATAATCATATGACGGCTCCTATAACACTAGATTGGCAGGTGTCCAGGGAGTGAAAGGATGGTGCATTAGCTTCCCCTAACCACTACTCCATTAAGAGGATCAAATTGCATCACCGTGAATAGCCGCCATTACATTACTCGATATGCCTTATTGCGTTGCAACTCTAATATTGGGACAGATGTTTCATTTCTATTAAATATGAATGTTAAGCATGTCTACAATGTCTACCGTTTCAATTAAGAGTATGCATTTCAATTATATGGATGTGAAGCGTTTCTACCGTGTCTACCGTTTCTACCGTGAAGTGTGTATACCATTTCTATGTGAATGTGAAGTATTTCTATTGTGTCTACAATTTCTATCATGAAGCATGCGTACCATTTCTATTTGAATGTGAAGTGTTTCTACTGTGTTTATCATTTCAATTAAGAGTACACATTTCAATTATATGGATGGTGAAATTATATGGATGGTGCATTATGGAAGGATGAAGGATGGTGCCTTAGCTTCCTCTACCCACGACTCGACATACATTACCTTCCTTCTGTCTAATGCCTGCGAAGGGATGATGAATTTAAATAATCTGACCTCGGATCTTTTGAGCCCAATGACTTGAATGAATATAGTATTGTTTTGTATTGATATATGGAATTGAAACAACATGAACAAACCATGACAAATCCCTTCTGCCATGAAAAATATTCCTGCTACGCTCCTTCCCACGCCTTTTCATCACCGTCTTGTAAAGGTAAGCTTGTAGTTCAAAGTATTATTTAAATCCAATATTTATAAATCAATGTCTTTTCTCATGCGTGGAATTGATATATGATGTTGAAACAACTAGAAGAAATCTCATCTTACGTTTAGTGCAGTGCTTTTTGTGATTCATTCAATCCGGCGTTGGATAAACATTAATGGAGGGTGTAAAATTCAGATTGAACCGTAGTTTTTCTCTTACGTCTTATGCTCCGTAGTTCTACTCAACCGTTCTAAGTAGCTCTCATGTCCCATTTATCCGATGCCCTCTCTTGCTCGGTATATTCGGGCGAGTGCTCTTTAGTTCTGGCTTCCATCTAGAGTAGTGGCTCAACTGCTCTACCAAAATTGTTCCAATAGCTCAACTATTCTACTTGCTTCTATGCAATACTACAAAATACACATTTGATTAATGTTTGGCACATAAATATAAATATATTGATATAATTTGAAAATTTTGTATATCCATATTTTATATGTGGATAGATTATTTATAAACAATTATATTATCTAATTTTTTCAATAAAAACATATTTTACATTATCAAAATATGTTTTTGCAACACCAAAAAGTTGAATGCATAAATGGATCGTCTAATTTTATATATGCTTATCTGGAATAGACATAATTTTCAATTCACTATCTTTTTCTATCAATGTCCTTCAAACAAGTATGATTATAAGTTTCTTTCTATGTAATATATTGCATCAATTCAAAGTTCCTATCTTTGTCACAAAGAAAACACTTCATTAATTATTTTTTTTTTTAAATTTTGAATAACGTCATTTTTCATAATGTGTCAAACATAAACCAACATTTTCATGTGATGAACATAACCCGATATTGCAATCTATTGAAGATAAATGGATATCAAAAAAAATGTTGAGCTATTAACATCAGTTGGAAGTGAACATATAGAGACATCACAATGTCATGAACATATACAGACATTAGCAAATGTGATGAACCTAACCTTATTGTCACAATGTGATGAAGATAGCCATATCATTGCAAAATGTGTCGACATAGACCTCTCATCACAAACATAGTAATGTCACAATGTGACAAACACAGTAATGTTGCAATGTTATGAACATATCCCTTTCATTGCGATGTGATGAACATAAACGAATGTTGCATTATGATGAATGTTGTCGTGTCATCGCAATGTGGAAAACATATATGGATGTCGTAATGTGAGAAGAACATAGCCTTGTCGTCACAATGTGATGAATCTAGACCTGTCATCATAATGTGACAGAACATATACATGACATCAAAATAATAGCCATGTCATCACATGATGTGGCGAAGATAACCTATCATGCCATGAAACATAGTAATCACAATGTGACAAACAAATAAAGATGTAAGAATGTGATGAACATAGCCCTTTTTGTCTTGATATGACGTACAAGGATGTCGTAAAGTGACAAACATAGTCACGTCAGAATATGCACGAACATATATAATCACATATAACTATATGTGAACAAACCATGATATAAATCAAACATTGATTTATATCATGATCATTCGATACGCACTTATTTTGATATTTCTAAGATACCAAAACATCAGAATAATGATGAACAAAGTAACTGCAATCTACCAAATGTGATGAACAAGTAACTTTGCAATGTGATAATGTGATGAACAAATAAATAGGTAATGTGAAATGGTAATTTTGAAATGTGACGAACATATACGGATGTCATAATGTGATTATTATAACGTTGTTGTGGCAACTTGATGAACATATCCCTGTCATCATTATGTGATGAACATAAACCTAACATCGCAAACATAGTAATTTCATGAATGTGACAAACATATACGAGACATTGCAATGATGAACATATCCTTTAAATGCAGTATTCTGTGATGAAACATGAATATCTAGTATTGTGAAAACTGCGTTTAAATTAAGGTACTTGGGTATATCGGGTAAAACATGGCTTCATTTAAACCGTGCTCGCTCTCACTGTTTGGAATCTTTCACTAGGTGGAGTTGTTATTAACAAATATGTAATGCCCTTATAATTCTAAACATCATTAAGTTTCCTAAACATTTTGAGAAAGTAAACTGAAACAAAACTCCATAACATGATATTGACTTTTATAACAACAACTTCAGTATCTTGGATTTATCAATAAATACTAATTTAATGACAGAATGAACTAAATACAAAACTTAACAAATTTTCCTGGATTCTGATGCTAATTTTCGTTGCCTCTTTGCTTTGTTGTTTCCTTTCTGCTCCTTGCTACCTGGATCAACCACGCCTAAGCAGGAAAATAACTTTACTAAAACTAATGTCCACCGTTAACTAGGAAAACATGACCTAGCTCCAAGGATATCTGGATATCCCGGCCCCATCTTAAAACCTCTAACAGCTTCGGTTGCCTGCGATCAATATGTCACACCCAGAAAATCCCGTGCCTCAATCTGAGCGCACCAATCCCACAACAAAGCTCTCATTCTCTGATACATCTGAGAGAAACAGTCCTCCATAACCATCCCCTATCGAATGGTGCATCCCCCTCTTTCCCCCCAAACCGACTCACGCCTTTAATTCACAACCACCCTCCATCCCCTGTCCTTCATCATGAATTAATGTTTTATCTCCTCGAGATCCATGTCCTTCTCTGCATGCATACCCTTTTTATATCATTTCCATTGATCTTTTAAATTATAATTCTCAGGTCATTAAATGTGGTTTGTAGTTAGAGTATTATTTAGTTAATCACAATCATTTTCTTTAATTAATTTTGCTTTATAATCTTTAAGCATGTATCCAATTTGGGTTGTTACATACACCCACCCCTTCAAAGAAACCGTCGAGAAGTTAATGTGTCTGATGTTACAAATGAAAGGCATGGTTCATACATTTCACAACAAATAACTGACAATATTAGTAAGTAAATCAGAAGTCCATACATACTAATGTATATGTACAAAATGTTTTGCTTATAGTTGAAACGTGGCTGGAGTTAACACTCCGGGTTTTGGCCCTTAGGCTCCAGATTTCGAACTAAGACGCTCTGATACCATATGTAATGCCCTTATAATTCTAAACATCATTAAGTTTCCTAAACATTTCATGAAAGTAAACTGAAACAAAACTTCATAACATGATATTGACTTTTATAACCACAACTTCAGTATCTTGGATTTATCAATAAATACTAAGTTAATGATAGAATGAACTAAATACAAAACTTAACAAGTACCTGGATCTGATGCTAATTTTTCGTTGCCTCTTTGCTTTGTTGTTGCGTTTCTGCTCCTTGCTACACAGATTAACCCTGCCACAAACAGGAAAATAACTGCCCAAAACTAATGTCCACCCTGCCAACTAGGAAAACGACCTAGCTCCAGGATATCTATGGATATCCTGGCCCCCGTGCCCAAAACCTCTAGCAACTCGGTGCCTGCCTGATCAATATGTCACAACCAGAAAATCTCGTCCCTCATCTGAGCGCACCAATCCCACAGCAAAGCTCTCGGCTCTCTGCATACATCCAGAAAAACAGTCCTCCGCAACCATCCCCCCCTGTCGAATGGTGCACACATCCCCCTCTTTCCCCCCTTATTCCTCCCGACCGACTCACGCCTTTACTCACAACCACCCTCCATCCCCGTCCTTCATCATGAATTAATGTTTTATCTCCTCGGGATTCATGGCTTTCCTTCTCTCCATACGCCACCCTTTTATATCATTTTCATTGATCTTTTAAATTATAATTCTCAGGTCATTAAATGTGGTTTGTAGTTAGAGTATTACTTAGTTAATCACAATCATTTTCTTTTAATTAATTTTGCTTTATAATCTTTAAGCAT
>SNQJ01S0141305.1:0-24877 GCA_010110895.2 Picea sitchensis
CTATCACTGAGACACTGGTATGGTTACATTATTGTCTTGATGGATACTATTGTTTGATGTGTTGTGAATGCTTAGGGAATTCTTGGTATGGATTCTATGATGTGGTTCAGTTTGGTTGATTTGGTTGATGGAGTGAGTAGCACCCTTTTGATTCAATGGTGACATGATTGCTATGGTATACTAGTTGTATATACATGATTGAGATAGCCTTATCCACTCCACTCCATATTACCCTTAGGGTAATGGCTTAGCAGAATCTTCCAAAAAAAGATTAGTGAATATCATCAAAAAATTGTTGGAAGATAATAATAAGTCATGGGATTTACAATTGAAGTTTTCCCTATGGGAAATAGAGTAACCACCAAAAGGTCAATTGGCACCACACCATTTCAACTGGTTTATGGAACTAAAGCTATTTTCTTTTCTCAGTTAGCTTTACATGTGGAAAAAATTCTTCAATATCAAGAAGGGTAACCCGGTGATATGATCATGAGGATGCATCAACTTGTGGAAGTACAACAAACCAGGGAGCATATTTTTTATAAAGCACATTGTCATCAATAAAAAATCAAATAAGTTTTTGACAAGAAAGTGAAGAAGGAACATTTTCATCTTGGAGACCTGGTACTCAAGTGGGATTCTCAAAGGAAATATAAGGGAAAACATGGTAAATTCGAAGCCCTTTGGGTTGGTCCTTTTAAATTTTCTGAAGTTTTGCAAAATAATAATTTTAAGTTGCAAAATTTGGAAGATGTTGAAATTCCTGGTGGTCCAATAAATGGGCATTTTCTAAAGAAATTCTTTTCCTAAAGCCTAGGTGGCTTCGTCTCATTGTAAATACTAGTCTTTTAGTTAGTTTTTGTTTTATTTTAATAATGTCTCCTTGCCCAATGGATAAGACACTGGAATTGCATGTTCTTGGTGTTGGATCATGTTGTCATTGATGCCAATGGGTTTATTATTTGGGAGATTGTTGGATCATACGTCATTGATGAAAATGGATTGATTAATTGATGTCAAGTAATTGATTGATTAACAATTGATATGATGCCCTTGATGAGAATGATAGATGTCCAAGTGGAAACCAATTGATAAAGATGGATCATTGATATGATTCCCTTGATGAGAATGATATATGTCCAAGTGGAAACCAATTGATAAAGATGGATCATTGATATGATATATATGTCCAAGTGGAAACCAATTGATAAAGAGGATCATTGATATGATGCATTGATGAAGATGGATCACCGAGTTTTCATTGATAGATGATGCATATATATATGATGCAGCAGAATTGATGCAAATATGAATCATTATTGTCTTATCATTATTGATAAGTAGCACAAAATGGTTGAACTCCAAAGTGGTCCCCTATGGTGAAAGCCCCGCGAGAAGATGTTTTATGGATTGAGTTATCCTAGAAGAAATCCTGGAGGTTCCATTCTTCAAGTGTGTGGATTAATGAGATGAAGATCAATGAATTTGTTGGTGAAACTATCCTAGATGGATAGTGCTTGACATACCATTTCCGTTGGTATGTCGAACATCACATAAATCCCAACTATTGAGAGTGCCATGGCTCTACGGTTGAAGGACTCCCCCATATGATGGCTTGAAGCCCCAAACAGTCAAAGAAGTCAAAGTGCTTGAAAAGAAGAAATCATTATTATTTAAATGATAAAGTAAAGTGACAAACCAAGAAAGATTATTTAAATGATAAAATGAAGTGACAAAATCAAGAAGGAATATTTAAATGATAAAAGTATTGGAGAACTTCCTAATTGGAAAGTAGTTAACCCTAAAATAAGGAAAAATAGGTTAAGGGACCTAGAAATGAGTTAAGTAACCTAAAAATGGGTTATGACCTAGAATATGGTGCATAAATACAGGCCGGGATCTCTTGTGAAACACAAATTGCAGGAGAATCCTTCCGCGGACCAATGGAGAGCTTCTTGTGAATATCTTTTGGAGGCATTGATGGAGAGCTTCGTGAGAGAATCTTTATTGATATGGATCTCTTGGAGCATGATTGAAGATATATCTCTGCTGAAGAGAGAGAGAAGATGATCCCATGGATGCATCAAAGTTTTGGCAATGTCGTAGATCTTGACGAAAAAATTCTCAAAACTTAAGAAACCCTAGTTTCTTTTATGCCCAAAAAGTTACATCAGGAGAGCAGGGTGTGTGTTACCCGGCCCGGTTGTGCATAGGTGAGTGTGTACATGCAAAACGACCGTAGAGATGGAGGGATTAACCATGGAGATTTTGTGTTTGAGTTGTTAAGCCTTTGGATGAGGCAAGTTCCGACATGTAACACTTGTTCTCGTGATCTATCAAGACATTGGTATGGTTACATTATTGTCTTGATGTAATACTATTGTTTGATGTGTTGTGAATTCTTAGGGAATTCTGGTATGACTATATCAGTGGTTTAGTTTGGTTGATTTGTTGATGGAGTGAGAAGTACTCTTTTGATTTAGTGGTGACATGATTGCTATGGCATACTAGTTTCTTATACATGATTGAGATAGCCTTCGTACTGATTTGTTGTGGAGCATGAGCAAGATATTAGAGAGCTTGAATGTTATTTGACCGGTTGTGGGTCACTTGGATGGGAAGACATAAGAGAATGGGATTATAGAATGCGCAGGACTGGTGCACGGTGAAGAAAAGCAAAACCCCTGGTTGCCTCGTAAGCATCGCTTTGTTGTACTATACATTGTACATACATGGGATGTAGTGAGATAGGGCGTGTACAATAATAATTTGCCATTACACTAGTGACAAAGTCATGCACTGCTGGAAAAATTGATATCTATTGAGGATTGCCGCCTCATCCTTGGCAGTGTTGAAAGTGTAAGATTTAATCTTGCATTATGAGAAGGTTCTCTTTATAGAGTTTGTGCACTCTATTCAGCTTGTTGTTGATAAACCCTCAAGGAATGTAGTCCGTAATAAAAAGAAAATTGTACATACATCTTGGTAAGTTCTTTGTGTTCATTGTTGTGATGAATTTTTGGTGATATTTTGTTGATATATGTTTATATCTAACTAGTTATAAATGAAACAATGGGTAATGAATAAATGTTGAATGCCAATTGATGAGTTTTTGTGCAAGAAGGAAGTTTTGGGAAAGAGATCCACACACTCATTCACCCTCCCCTCTTAGTGTGGGTGGTGTTTTCTTCAATTGGTATTAGAGTGAGTCTTCACTACAAGCCTTAAAAAGTTGGAAGGAGATCCATAGACACACAAAATGGATGATGAAGTTCCAATCCTTGATAAGGAAAACCATTCTACTTGATAATAGAGATGAAAGTGCATTTGAAGACAATGGGAGCAACTATTTGGTTGAAACCATCGGATAGGTTCCATTGAAGAACAAGTCAAAAGTTTGCAGCGCCTTCAAAGTCGCGAAATAAGAATGATGCATTGGCTCTCAAGACCATTCTTTAGTGGACTCTCAAGCCCTATCAAAGAGAGCATGGGACAATGCATCAAGGATATATGGCTAAAGCTAGTGGAGACATATCAAAGAAAGGAAAAGAAGAAATTGAATACCACCCATCAAGATCATCAAAGGTAAAGAATCAAACTCTTTGAATGCATTATTTCTAAACGTGATTTTGAAACATTTCAAGTGAAGATAAAGAATCAAGTGATGATAGCACAAAAGGAAGATCATGAAGATGAAGGCAAAGACTTATGTATTGATGTTGGCAAAAAAGGAAGAAAGTGAAGATACTTCAAATGAAGGTAAAGAAAACTCAAAAACCCTTGACGAATGATGATGATGTTTTTTCACAAGAAGAAGAAGACGTAGAACAATTTGTGTAAAGTCTTATGGTATTTATCCCATGAAAAAGAATAGGCACCCATTAATCTTCAAAATGAAATTGAAGAGGTTTATATAGATATAGAAGTGACTATTTTTATATTGTATTCATAAACTATATTTCGATACCCAAGAAGTTTCTTTAGGAGAAGCCCAAGGCACACATTGAAGGAAAAGAATGATCAGGAACAAGAAGAGAGCAATAAGACCTAATTGAAGAAAAATGAAGAAGAGATCACAAGACTAAAAAGATGGAAAAGAAGATATGACTGTAGAAGATGAGATTAGCAAAAGTATTGAAACCATTATTCCATCTCAAGACCAAAACTGAAGAAGCCAAGAGAATAGAGGTTCATTGAAGATTCAAATAAATGAAAAGCGAAGATCCATGCTGTAAATTAGAAGCTGAAATTATTGACCTTAGAAAGAAGGTAGAGAAGTCAAACACACTCTGTTGAATAGCTCAAGAATCTTGGATGAGATCTTGTGAAATCAAAGACCATCATGCGATAAATCAGGTCTTAGATACAAAAAGGAAGATACACATGAAGCAAGCACCCTCTAGCTACTGAGGTAAGTCCGTCAAAGAAAGAAGATAATGTTTCAAAGAAACCATTCACACAAGGCAAAGAAAATTTCAAAAGTACAAAGAAAGAAGCCATTTTTGGGACACCAAAGCAAAAGTATGAAAGTATTTCTTTTCATGGGCATTGTTATTCACATGTAATGGATATGGTCACACAAATTTTGAATGTAAATCTTCTTAAATGAATTATAATGGAAGATTGTATAACACCATAGTTAAAAGTTGGAGATGTGATCAAGTAGGACACATCACTGTTCACTATAACACCATGAGACGTTGTTGAACTATAGTGGATTTTGCCACAAATCCGATGAGTGTTGGAACACAAGAAATTCCATGATGAGGACTTCACAGTACATTAGAAGAAGGAAAGAAGTAAGAAAGGGAGATAGCTTTGAAAATATGGATGCCCGTGAGTCTGCCCTGAGGAGAAGGGTCATCTACGCATGGGTGAAGAAGACAAAAGAATCGGGTGCGCATCAAAATGAAAGACCTGGCGGGGAGGCCAAAGCGTCATCTACTCAGGCACAAGTGATAGTGGTGATACCAATGCACATACGATGTCGACCTTTAAATAGGTCACAGACACATCACAGCAACAGTCGTATATGTTGTGCCTTAGAAAAGGAGGCACATGGCTTGAGTTTGATGTGATGGTATAACTCTGCATTGCAGGGTCTGACATTGTTTAATGCAGGTTCTGACATTGTTCGCTGCGTTCCGCGGCGAGATCACACAATAGTATAATAAAATAAATATTGGGTGTAATGGCACCAACCCAAGAGTATGGATTGATGTTGATCCTACCGATTAATCATTATGCAGATGTTGATGGTGGCGTACATGGTCAGTATCTTATGATGTATTATTGGAAGCATATGTTGATATCATGGCATATGCATTTTTCATATGGATTGGGCTACTTGTTGAGACATACGGTTGGATGATTGAAACATGTTTTATAGAGGACTTGGAATACATGTATGGGACTCATCATTTTGTGGTATTGGCATAGTAGTACACTCATACATGGTATTACTTGATTTTCACATTGGTATTTTGTTTGATACATGATTGTGGCACTTGATTCATGATGGAGACATATCATGAGCGATATGATAAAATTGTTTGGCATGTTGGTAGATGCACATGGCTGGCATATTGGTAGATGCACATGTTGGACATATGGTGGATACATGGATGATATATCTTTTGGCACATTGTTGATGTACATGGGTGTTGTGCATGGTGGGCACATTTGACATGATGTAATTGGTGGATATATTTTTCGTGGATTCTCTATTTCCATTAATGACATATCTTTTGTTTCCTGATGAATGGTATAACACAAGTTTGATGCATGAACAGGTCCAAGGACTCATATGGTAGCATATTTTTCATCTTGCAAAGATAGGGGGAGACATAAATTTTAGGGGAATTCCATTCTTCCCATGATTCGAGAGGAGGAGATATTTATCGTATGCATACCCAGAAAAGAGCCCCATATTTGAAAGAGCATGAGTATACCCTGGGAGGATGGTCATGAGGGAGTAGAATGAGAAATGTATTTTCAAAGATTACATCGATTATATCCTTTGTTCAAAAAAGGGAGAGATTATTCAAATGACAACAAGACAAAAGTGGGAGCAGCCCAAGAGTAGAGAATGGCCCTTCATTGATGTCAAAGGGGAGAGATAATCACATTGATTTCCATTGATGTCTATTGATGTGGAGAAATTGATGGGGACATATAGTCACATTGACTATTGACAAGAGTATGCCTTGTCTACATGTTGACATCAACAATTGGTGATTGGAGTTTACATCAATGCTGGCATTGCCATCAATGCCAAGCAGAGATTGTTGGATCAAGGTTGTTGGCTGATGCCAATGGGTTGATTATTTGGGAGATTGTTGGATCATACCGCCATTGATGCAAATGGATTGATTAATTGATGTCATTGATTGATGTCAAGTAATTGATTGATTAACAATTTATATGATGCCCTTGATGAATGATAGATGTCCAAGGAAACCAATTGATAAATATGGATAATTGATAAGGATTCCTTGATGAATGATAGATGTCCAAGTGGAACCAATTGATAAATATGGATCATCGATAAGGATGTATTGATGAAGATGGATCAATGAGTTGTCATTGATACGATGCATAGTTGATATATATAAGGATGCAAGCAGGAATTGATGCAAAGATGAATCATTATTTCCTTATCATAGTTGATAAGGTGCACAACGGGATGAACTCCAAAGTGGTCCTCTTATGGAGAAATATCTCATGGGAAGATGCTTTATGGATTGAGCTATCCTAGAAGAATCCATGGAGGACCCATGCTTGTATATAGATTAATGATATAAGGAAGACCAATTGTTGTTGGTGAACCATCCCATGGATAGTGCTTGAAATACCATTTCCTGGTATGTGGAATGTCACATAACCTCACGCTTTGAGAGTTATTGCCTAATGGGTTGAAGGACCCCCATATGATGGATTGAAGCCCAAAAGTTCAAAGAAGTCAAAGTGTTTGAAAAGAAGAAATCATTATTTAAAATGATAAAGTAAAGTGACAAATCAAGAAAGATTATTTAAATGATAAAATGAAGTGACAAAATCAAGAAGGAATATTTAAATGATAAAGCATTGAAGAACTTTCTATCTCATGGAAAGTGGTTAACCGTGAAAATAAGGAAAATAGGTTAAGACCTAGAAATGGGTTGCTAACCTAAAATGGGTTAAGGGACCTAGAAGATGAAAATATAAATAAGAAGCTAAGATCTCTTGTAAAACACACATTCCGTGAGAACCTTTTGTGGATCAATGGAGAGCTCTTGGTAATATCTTTGGAGCATTGATGGAGAGCTCTTGTGAGATCATGCTTTATCGACATGATCTCTTTTGAGAATATATTGAATATCTATTATGAGGAATAGAGCGAGAAGAGGATTCCTCATGGATGCATCAAAGTTTCTGCAAAATCGGAGATCTTGACGAAAAAAAAATTCTTTGATTCACAGAAAAACCTATTTTATGATGTCCACATGGTCTGTCTGTGTATAGGGTGAGTAAACGAAAGTTGTCTGTGTACAGGGTGCAAAAATACGTGGGATGTCAGTGTACAGGAAGCGTACGGTGGATAAAATCATGGATATTTGTGTTTGAGTCGCGCTGCTTTCCGTGATGATGAGGCGTGTCTCCGCATCCGTGATTCTACGCCCTCGATCTACCACCCAGACACCGGGTATTGTTACACTATTGTCTTGATGGATATTGTTTTGATGTGCTGTGTTCTAGGGAATTTTGGTATGGCTTTTATGATGTGGTTCACTTTGGTTGATTTGGTTGAGCGGAGTGAGTAGCACTCTTTGATTCAATGGTGACATGATTGCTATGGTATACCAGTTGTATATACATGATTGAGATAGCCTTTGTATTGAGATCCCCGAACCCATACCATTCTCTTCCAAGGTTGCATACCGATGGCCTCAGATCTATCACCCAGACACCGTATGGAAGTTACATTATTGTCTTGATGGATTTTTCATTGTTTGATGTGTCTTGTGAATGCTTAGGCATTCTTGGTATGGCTTCTATGATGTGGTTCGCTTTATTGATTTGGTTGATGGAGTGAGCGTCACTCTTGATAATAATAATGACACAAAGATTGCTATGGTATACTAGAAGCCGTTTATATACATGATTGGAGATACATTCATATTACTTAGAATGAGCAAGCTATGGAGAGCTTGGATGTATTCAGGACCGTTGTAATGTTTTGATAAGAAGACACGTAAGAAAGTGATTGTAGGCTGCGGTGATCCGGTGCATGTTAATCAAATCAAAACCCTAGTTTCTCGCGCGCGGGCATACGCTTGTTGCATTATATTTATCGGTCATGCGGCACGCATAGATGGTGTACACACCTGGCCGCATCACCGACAGTTATGCATCTATCGGCCGCATTGATATCTCTGATGACGTTGCCTCATCTCTGGTACCAGGGTAATTTGAGTCTTTCATTATAGATTAGGTGCTCTTACAAAGTTGTACTCTATTTAATTGTTTTTGATAAACCCTGCTGAATGTAGTCCGTAATAAAAGAAAATTGTGCATACATCTCGGTGTTCTTGTGTTCATTGTGGTGATGACTTGTTGATGATATATTGATATATGTTGCTAATATGTGCCTACATCTAACCTGCTATAAAATGACAACAATGGGTAATGAATAAATGTTGCCACTGATGAGTTTTTGTGCAAGAGGAAAGTTTCAGAAAAAGAGCCCCACACTCATTCACCTCCCCCTAAGTGTGGTAGGTGTGGCCAACAACTTGAGCCTCACAGGGAGGTCACCATCCTCTATGGAGCCATATGTTAGCACATATTATGTATAAGGGTCAAAATATTTTTGGATTTGTCTTTATTTGAGTCATAGGGTCTTTTAATTTTAGGCTTTTGGTTATATCTCATGTCATAAATCATGTTTGATTTTTTCCATAAGCATAATCTTGTTTTAGTCTTTGTAAGAGCCTTAGTGTCATCATATTGTTTGTCATCATGAAGGAAATAAGGGCCAACATGGGTCACACCCCTCATCTTAAAATCATCATCATCATACGTCTTGTCTCAAAGGTATGTACAAAAGTTCCATTATGTCATTATCAACAGTTTGAAGGTCAAGTCGAATGTCAGATATACCTGTTGCAAACTCATCTAAAAGTGTGTAGCGCATCAATGAGTACCTCATGCACTAAGTTCTCATCATTGTACTTTGAAAATGTGTGGAGGAATATTTGTTTTTTTCAGTGCATTCAATTCATCATGATTTTCAGGATTGTGTCAAGGAACAACTCTAATAGTTTGAATGAAGTGCACTGCCAGAGTTGAAATTTGGCGCTGTGAATTGGATATTGTACATAAAAATATTGGATGATTCCATACCTACTGAAAACTCATATAAAGTTCACAACGCATCAAGGAGTACCTCCTGCACTAAGTTATCATCATTGTACTTTGAAAACGTGTCAGGGGATATCTCATTGTCTTCAGTGCATTTAATTCATTATGATTTTTAGGATTGTTTCAAGGAACAACTCTACCGCTTTGAAATGAAGCATCACGCCAAAGTTGAAAGTTGGCACTGTGAACTAGATGTTGTGGATAAAAATATTGGATGTTTCCACCTGAGGCATCAACCCAAGTTCCAAACACACCAGGTATTGATTTGGTGATTGCATTATGATTAAGGGTTGATTGAAACTGCAATTTGTTGTATTTGTCCTGACACTGCAAACTATTTTAATACCTTATGCACTACCAACTCTCTACACCATTTATAATTCATAGTTGTGGTATCCTACACCCTGTCATTTTTTAAGATTGATGTATGAAATACACATCCTAAATTTTCCCCTTGCAAACAACAACATTACCCACTTCCAACTCTATGTTGCAAATTGTCCATTATAACTTCTAGGTTGCAAATCATGCTACTTTAATTTAGCTAACCTCTATATTTTGATCAACAAACCTTGTCAAATTGGATATTCGTCTATAATGAGGTTTAACCACCATTATATGTTTCCTCTCAAATATTGAAAGTCTTTCCATCTTCATAAAAACCTAGTTCAAATTGTGCGGTAGACTGTTTTACACAAAGTTGTTTCTTTTTCCTTTTCTATAGTTTCATTTAGATTTAATTGTTGTTCCTCTTTATCACTTCCTATTTGAAACTTTCTTAAAATTCACACTATTTCTAACTATTGTTGTGTATAATATTTTCAGTCAAGTAAACCCTAAGTGTGCCATCTCTGTAATCAAACCCTAAAATTTCCTGTTTTATATTTCTACATTTCTCATGACAACTGTCATAATATGTTACAGGAGGTTTTCAAAACAATAATTATGGAAAATCATCAAGGAAAGAAGATCCACAAAGCGGGGGAGATTGTGAAAGTTGAACCACATGACATGAAACTCATCAATTCAAAACCGTTTTTCAAGGAATATTTCCAAAGGGTGGGATGCCTTAATTTTGCTCTAAAATACAAAGAGGACATCTTGAAGTAGCTAAGAAATTTTCACTCAATTTCAGTAGACACGCACTATGGGATGTTGGAGTTTTATTTCTCTGAGAATTCTATTTATATAGCCATGTAGATACCTCATTGTGATGAGAACTGGTTTAAAGCCACAAGTTCAACTCTTATTTCCGGGGAACTCTTTAAACCCTACTATCAAGTAGAATACCCATCCAAAAGAGAGTGCCTAGAAGTTATTGGATCATGTTGTCATTGATGCCAATGGTTTGTCATTGATGCCAATGGTTTGATTACTTGGGAGATTGTTGGATCATATGTCATTGATGTAAATGGTTTGGTTTGATTGATGTCATCAAGTTGATGTCAAGTAATTGATTGATATGATTCCTGTGATGAGAATGTTATATGTCCAAGGGAAACCAATCAATGTGTTGCAAACAAATATGGATGAACCCAAAGTGGTCCCTTTATGGTGAAATCCCCACGGGAATACGCTATGGATTGAGTTATCCCAGAAGAACGGTTGGACGACCCATGCTTCCCATTATTGTCTTATCATGATTGATAAGGTGTACAGCCGGATGAACTCCAAAGTGGTCCCTTTATGGTGAAAGGCCTCACCTGAAGACGCTTTATGGGATTGAGTTTATCCTAGAAGAATGGTTGAGACCCATGCTTGTATGAGGAATAACGAGATGAAGATCGTTGAAATTGTTGGTGAAACTATCCTAGATGGATAGTGCTCGTCAGCGCTACTTCGGTGGTATGTGGAATGTCACATAACTCTCCTCGGTTTGAGAGTTATGGTCTTAAGTTGAAGGACTCTCACGAAGGCTTGAAGCCCCCAAAGTCAAAGAAGTCAAAGCGACCTAAAAGAAGAAATGATAAAATAAGGTGAAAAAATCAAAGAAGGAATATTATTTATGGAAAAATGGTTAACCCTAAAAATAAGGAAAATAGGTTAAGTGACTCAGAAATGGGTTGCTAATATTATTTATTCATTAGTGGATTATTTAAATAATCAAGAAGTGACAAAATCAAGAAATGATAAAGTGGCAGGAAAAAAATCAAGAATGATTATTTGCAGGAAATTAACCCTAAAATAAGGAAAATAGGTCAAGTGACCCAGAAATGGGTAAATATTATTTCACACACTTTAATGGATAAATTAGGGAGTGGACCCAACCCTAAAATAAGGAAAGTGGGGCCATGACCTAGAAGATGTTTTAAGGAAGTTACTTGAGAGTATAAATAAGAGGCAAGGCCTCTCATTTGAATTGTACCTGAGAATATATTGAATATCTATATGTGTCCTAGGTTTACTAATGATATCTTAGCCTAACGAAAGTAGAAGAAAAGAAGGCCGAAATGCAAGGAAGGATAAATTCTTTTGAAGGTGCTTTCTATGGTACGTTTTCGTGTCATCTCACCATTTTGCTATAACTTTTCTATAATTATTCAGATCCTGAAAATTTCTATTCGCGAGCCAACATATCCAAGTATATTTGGTTAAACATTCAGCTTGTGGGAATGTTTTATTTTTGGAGTTACACTGTGGAAAACAGGGTTTGTTGACAGTCCTGAAACTAGTCAAAAAAAAAAAAAAAAAAAAAACGTCATAACTTCTTCATAACATATCCAACCGAAGTGAGACAAAATGTGTCGGTTTTGTTAAAATGCATTATTCGCAAAAATAGTTTCAGATCATTTCATCAAATATTTTGTGGAGAGCACGCTCTACAAGGTCACTCTAGAATAATCCAGAATTCAGCAAGGTGGGCCATTTTTTCCATAAATCCTTATCTAAGAGGTTCCAAATAGTGGTGCCACTCTTGGATAAATGGTATAAAACACACCAAAGAAAAATTGTGCATCAGCTTCAGGTCTTTATAAATTACAGTTCAAAGTTATGATTACTTCTGCTAGGGTTGTTGACTAATCCAAAACTAGGTATGTGAGACTAAAGAAAAGTTTGATGAAAATCCTAGTTTTGTTAAAGTTAATGTGAAGGTTTTGTTGTCGGTGATCAGATACACCAGGCCCATTTGAGCCAAATCAGATTTTGATGTGATGAAATTGATGAGGGCTTTGGTTGAGGTACATGTTGAGTTATGGTTGAGACAAGAAGGATGAGTTGGCACATACATTGAGGTGTATAGTTGATTATTGGTGACATTGTTGAGTCATTGTTGGGATGATTGTTGATACGATTGGTATATATACTTGCGTATAGTTGATGCACTTGTTTTATGGTACAGTTGATTACAAGTTGGCGTAGCTGGTTGATTCTTGTTTATGGCAATGCTGGTGCATGGTTGATGCTCTTGTTTGCGGTACGCATTGACCGTTGAGGATTACGGCTCCCCATCTCGCTTGATGCTGAGAATGCAAGCTGAGTCTTGCATATAGAGCTGGTGCTCTGTAGAGTTGTACTATATTCATCTCAGCTTGTACCATAAACCCCAAGGATTGTAGTCCGTGTAATAAAAGAAATTGTACATACATCTTGTGTTCTTTGTGTTCTATTGTGGTGATGACTTGTTGATGATATACGTTGATATATGTTGTGGATATGTGCTCACATCTAATTGGTTATAAAATGAAAACAATGGGTAATGAATAAATGTTGAATGCTAATTGATGAGTCTTTGTGCAAGAGGGAAGTTTTGGGAAAAAGAGCCCCACACTCATTCACCCCCCCCCTCTAAATGTGGTAGGTGTGTCCAACAGAAGTCACATGCTGGAATATTTTGAAAAGATACTCAGGGTCATCCAAAGGTATTTCACATGTGAAGGAAGGTTCAATATGGTATGTCAATACCATATCATATTACTACTACACTTCACTGGGAAAGATTTCATGAACCTTCCATTTTACCTTTTCAGGAGTATTGGAAAGATGTCAGATAGAGTCCAGGCTAAGTCCAAGAAGGTGGATACCAATGTTTTTCACTCTAGTTTAATCAAGATGTTAGTACTGGAAGAGTTGAAGAAGACTAACACTGAATGGGAAAATTTCCTAGATGCATCCAATTTTTAGCTAGATATTGCCCCTACACTATAGTCCAAAATACAAACTCCTACCCCTATTGAGAAGACCGTTCATTCATATTCAGGTAAGAAGAGGAATATGACTAGGAGTCATAAACATTTTCAGGCTACTGATAAAGCAGTTGAAGGTGGTCCATTAGAACCTCCTCATAGATAACTTTCACATGTGGAAGAACCTAAACCTATAGAAATACCATCAACCAAAGAAAAGATTTTTAAAGGAAAAAAACTTGTCTTTTCCCAACCAATTGTTGCAGAAACAATCAAATTTAGAATCCCTTTTACTAGATCAACAACTAAACAACATGTTCCTACAGAAGATGGTACAAAATAAACTTCAACTCAACAAAAGGACAAAGTTCAGTTTTCCAAGCAGCCCATGAATATTATTGATATCAACACTGCTCCTCATGAAACTAATCCTACTTTCAAAAGACTCAGGATTCAAAAACGGAAATTGACAAGTTGAAAAAGGAAGATTTGGAGTCCCAAATAAAACTAAAGGATATGTTAGATCTATATGAGGAAACTATTGATAAACCAAGGTCCATGGCTAAGAGGTCTTTACCCCTTCACAAGAAACTCAAGAATGTATATAAGCAGAAGAGAGCTTGCTAATCTGAGATCAGGAAATTAAAAGCAGAGTTGCAACCCTTCAAAGAGGAAGTAGAAAAAAGGAATCTTGATGTGTTGGATAAGGTGGCTACTAGAAGGAGTACCAGAACCAACAGATGAATACATTATAATATTTCACATCAACACCATTTTTTTCATTGTTTACGTTTTGCATACAGTTACATGATTTTGGATTTTGAGCTAAACTTAGCATCCTCATATGTTTTCCCCAAGGTTACTTCATGTTGTATGGAGTTTTTAGCATTTCTGGAAGGCTTATCCCACTTTGGGTGCAAGTTTTAAAGGTTGGAATCATTTTTTTAATTAAACATGATTCTACAGGAAAGTTTACAATGCCTCGACTCACTGGTGTTGTGAACTGGGTGTTTAGGACAGTTTGCAATGCTAATGCTACAAACTTGGATTTATGAATATTTTGAAGATGAAAGGGATTTCCAGATGTTAATATGAACTTGTATCAACATTTAGGGGTTCAGTTGGAGATTAGAAGGCCACCTACCTCAAGGATTTGCCTGTAGTAAATACACATCATCAAGCTATTAAGGGTTGTTGTAAACGTTGCCAACATTTTCCTGCAAAATAACATTCTGATATTTTCTTGTTGTACACTTGGTGCCATGCCTTTCTTATGCATAGAATCCTATGAGGAAATTAGGTGGTGGATTCTAAACAGGTTTTCTTGGATGTTTTGTTATTTAACATAGATTTTAACTTGATAGGAGGTTCGAATGGTTAAGGAGAAAAAATCTTATATTTAGTCTCATACTATAACAAATTTTTGCTAATGTATGTACCAAACTCAAGAATCTTTAATGGTGAAAAATTAGTATTTTCGTACTGTCATTTATATTCTATCTCACTTTGGTATTAGTCTCTTGTGAAGGATTCATCATTATGCTTGCTTCCTTATTATAGTAAATGATTTATTGTTGGTATTTTATGCAAGTTGATCAAAGTGTTTTTCTCTTTTGATTAAGAATTTCTTATTCAAATCAGATTTCTTCCATATGTGTTTCAAAATACCTAATGTAACCTAATACACATAGTTCACTTTCCTTGCTAAGTCTTCTATCTTTCATTTATATCTTTTAACATTGATTTGAAGCTATTCAAAGACTTGTTTGCTGGTGTGTAATTCCTGGAAGGTTTTGTGATTTACATCCTAAACTGATTTTCACATCCATTTTCCACACTCTTTAAAATATTATTATTCACATTTTGATGGGTATTAGGCTTACATCTACAATAGTCTAGGTGTGACTTCTAGTGCTAACAACGCAAATACAACAACTTGTTTCCAACAACCTTTACATATATGAAAGTAATAATAGGTGAGCTAGGTGAGATGAAGATAACCCTAAGACCAGATGATCAACCTATTAGACAGAGACCTTACAAGATGAACCCAATGTATAAGAAAAAAGTGAAAGAAGAACTTGATCGAATGTTAGAAGCTAGTACCATAGAGCCGGTGGAGGAATCTGAATGGATCAGTCCCATGGTAGTCCATGAAAAGAAATAAGGGGGGATATGAATTTGTATTGATCTAAGGAAATTAAATGATGATTTCTTACATGATCCTTTCCCTACCCTTTTTACATATCAGGTCTTGGATAATGTGGGAGGCCAGGAAACATATTCATTCACAGATGGATTTTTAGGTTATCATCAGATCAAAATAGCTCAAGAGGATAGGCATAAAACCACATTTTCTACAGAATGGGGATCATATTAGTATACAATTATTCCATTTGGATTGAAGAATGCACCATCTATCTTTTCAAGGGTGTTTCATAACTTCTTTTAAATAATTCATACATCAATTCTTAGAAGTATATTTGGATGAATGGGTTGTTTTTAGTATTTTGAAAGATTATGTAGAATTCCTAAGACTAATGTTGGAAATATGCAGGCAATTCTAGATCTCATTAAACATCAATAAATTCATTTTCGACACACCTTTTGGGATATTGTTGGGACATATAGTGTGAAGACAGGGTTTACTAGTTGACCCTACTAATATTGTTGTAATTGTGAATTTACCACCACCAAAGTCAGTGTGCCAATTAAGAGCCACACTTGGACATGCATGGTGCTACAGGAAGTTTATCAAGGGGTATGCACATATTACCATGCCGATGGAAAATATGTTGAAGAAGGATACCAAATTTCGGTGGAACGAGGATTGTCAGCAGGGATTTGATACTTTGAAGGAGAAGATGGTGACAACACCTAACTTAGTGTTTCCAGGTTGGGAAAATAAATTTCATGTGGATGTAGATGCATCAACAATAACACTTGGAGAAATTATGGCACAACCAGGAGCAAGTGACTTAGAACATCCTATAGACTTTGCAAGCAGAAAGTTATCCAAATCAAAGAATAATTACAACACAACAGAAAGATAAGGCCTAGCCATGGTATATTCACTACAAAAAATTGTACATTACTTATTGGGAAAGAATTTTAAAATGTTTACATATCATTCTGCCCTCAAATATATAGTCAACAAGACAGTTTTTTTGGGGATGATATATAGATGGCTACTATTGTTCTAGGAATTTGATTTTGAAGTAACATCTAAACTGGGGAAACTGAATGCAGGACCAGATCACTTATAAAGGGTAACCACTGGATAAGAACCTACTAACTTGGAAGACAACTTCCGTGATGCACATTTATTTTCTGTACAGATAGTTGATGAGTAATTTGCTGATATCATTGAATTCTTGAGTACATGAGTTGTGCCAAAGGAGTTTATTACCATGCAGAAGAAACATCTGGTAGTCAAAGGTACAAACTATCAACTAATTGCAGGACATTTATACAAGCTGGGTGTAGATAGCATTTTGAGAAGGTGTGTATTGGAACATGAGTGACCCATGGTTATAACAGAAGCTCTTGAAGGTATATATGGAGGACACTATGCAAGAAAGGATACCATGTATAAGGTATTGGGCGTAGGTTTATGGTAGCCAAAAATTCATAAAGATTCCAAATAATATTTCCAGAACCATGATGGCTATCAGAGGGTTGGAAAACCCAATAGGAGGTACGTGATGCCCCTAATACCCCAAGTAAATATTTAAGTATTTAACAAGTGGGAAATAGACTTTGTCGGACCTATTAATCCACCAACAAGAAGGTCAGGAGCTAGATACATCATCACTGCGACAAAATACTTAACCAGATGGCCAGAAGAAACACCAGTCAAGGATTGCAATGCAGAGACAACATCACACTTCTTATTTGAGCAGGTGATTACAATATTTGGATGTCCCAGAATTTTGATGAGTGACCAAGGGACCCATTTTATTGATAGTACCATCAAGTCTATGACTGAGTAATTTGAAGTCTATCACCAGAATAATACACCATATCATCATTAGGAAAATGGGACAATAGAAGCTTTCAACAAGATTTTGGAGAATTCCTTGACAAATATATGTAATGTGAACATATATAACTAGGACTTAAAAATACCATCATTATTATGGACATACAAGACTACATGCAAGAAGTTGACAGGACAGACACCGTTCATATTGGTGTATGGACAAGAAGTAGTGGTGCCATTAGAATTTGTGGTACCTAGCCTGCGCGTAGCAGCACTTACAAATATGACAGAAAGAGGCACGATACAAGAGAGTTTATGTCAACTAATGGAACTGAAAGAAG
This sequence comes from Picea sitchensis, assembly GCA_010110895.2. Taxonomy (NCBI): domain Eukaryota; kingdom Viridiplantae; phylum Streptophyta; class Pinopsida; order Pinales; family Pinaceae; genus Picea; species Picea sitchensis. The sequence goes on from SNQJ01S0141305.1 coordinate 17,850, forward strand.
ATAGGATTCTAGCAGGATTTCACTAATAGGTACATAAAGCAAGGGACAAAGCCTGTCATGACAGACACACAAAGGAGAAGATCTTTAAGAAGGGAGATCTAGTTCTCCTTGATGACAACAAATTTTTTCAACATCCTGGTAAGTTCATAATCCATTAGATAGGGCCATATGAAGTGAAGTATATCATAAATGGAGGATTTTTGCAACTAAAGGACTTGACAGGAACAAAACTGCAAGGAATAGTGAACGATAGTCGACTAAAACTATATAGGGATAATCAACCTACTAACTCTCAGTAGTTGCATCAGAGAAAGGAATCCCTGTGTATAGTGTACTATAGTAGATATTAGGAAAGAAAATGTATAAAAATACATAAAAAGATGAAAAAGAAGAAAAAGGAAGACAAAAGAAGAAAAAGAAGAAAAATACAAAAAGAGGAGGAAGTTGGTCGAATGACAGAAAATTGGAAAATGTCATGCACAACAGACAGCGAAACCAATGCGACAAGAAGTAAAAGTTACCACATGCAGGATATGACTGACATAAAGCCAACACAACACACTAGAGAAAATTCACAGTGGAAACATGCAACACACCAGAAAGTTATAGCTCTCTGAAAAATGGGCCAATGGTTGGAAAAGAAGAAAATGATCACCGAGATAAAAAGGTGTAGATCGAGCATTTATGAAATTTAATGAAGCATGCCCAAGAAGTTTTAGAAAATTTATGGCAATAAAGGAAGCATCTAAGAGAAGATTCATGACATTTATGACACCCTATATATAACTAAAAAGTGGGACAAACAACCTCATTGTGCATTTGAGCATACACAGAGCTAAGGAACATGAAGACAAGCAATGAACAAGACATTTCAAATATTTTAGTAGCCAAATTTCAATAGCAGAAAGGAAGAATTACACAATATGGAACCACCAAAGGTTGGTTCACTTGGCCAAGTAGAAAGAAAAACACAAAACAATCACAAGTCACTGAAGGAACCTGCAGGGGAATAACAACTCTATACACAAATGGAGGGAATCGTTGATGTCGATGTTATTCCTTCACCACAAGTCAAACCAGTGAGTTCCACACTAGTAGAGGAGGAGGGGTAGGATATGATGATGGTCGGGATGGATATTGACTCACAGGGCAGTGCGGGGGGGCAAAACCCATCTATGATAGGAAAACCACAACCACCATCTAGATTCAAAGAAACCCACTAGATGAATGACATCGACAATGAAAGAACGCAATCCGATGGACCAGGGTCACAACCCATGGTGTGGTTCGTGCAACACGACAAAGTGAAAATATAAGACATAACATGAAAAGTAAAGTTGAGCAGGGAATAAGAAGAACCAAAGGATGGGCCATACAACATACCAGTAAAGAGGAAAGGGAAACAACCCATTCTAAGATCCCCACACAAGCCACTTGGGGCATCTATATTTTTTCCACGCATTCTAGAGGCGGTGGAGGCCACACCAGGATTTTTGGGCTGCATCGAGAGATTGAGGTATGAAAACCATGACGTTTTTTACACTATTGAGTACCCAGAATTTGCACAACATGTTTACATGCAAAGGTTGGGTACAGGGCCACTAGGAGATTCGGTGTTGCAGACGAAGTAGTGGATAACAGGACTAGTAAACGTAGGGATTCTTCATTTATTGTAGATTCCACATTTCGGTAGGGGGAAAGGCGTTAACAACTATGTCAAGAAGTTATTGGCAATCCTCCATGGAGGATTTTTGTGGATGGATAGACCGATGTGCATCAATGTCGAGTTGATTTCATTCATAAAAATAATTCCATCAAATGGCGAGAAGCCTGTGCAATACATGGATGACAAAACAAAGGAGAAGGTGCTCATGGAGGAAATGAAGAAAACCTATGGAACAGAAAGGGGATTGTGATGAATTATAATCAAATGGATCAGTGACATAGCCACCGGGATGGAAACAAAGTTGATGGTGTGCAAATTCCTTAGAAAATATCTCAAGGAGGAGGTCCCCGTAGGAGTTATTGTAGTAGCAACACAATGCGCAAATGGCACCATGCTAAGCTGGGGCTCGTACTTGTTGAATATGTTCCTAGATGACTGCAAGGATGCGCAAGACTTGGGGATCGAGTTCCACTATTCATGGCTAATACTGTTGATGGCACTGATTTAATAGAAGGAGCCTACATACTCTCACTTCTATGACATAGTGGGACAATGTCATGCAACACGACACAAATCCTTGGGGATCACTGTGGATCTGAAATGGAGAACTGGAAATTCTAACACATTTTCTAGGTATCTAAGTGACATGAAGGAAAATATAGTCAATAGTTGGAGAATAACTCCTGAGATGGTTGCGTAGTACTAGAGGATAGCCAAATTTAAGGCTATGAAACACAATATGTGGATCCATGTGCACATGGATCCAGATAAGGAATGGCTACAACTTTGGTACTACATCAATGCATAAGAGGTAGACTGGGCAATAAAGGACTGGGTGGATGACTGGAAGATCCCAGTCATAACCAAAGATATTCCCAAGGGTGAGGAAATTGAAGCAGGGTCATCGAAGACATCTGGAGGAGGAAGCACCGCAATGAAGAAACCACCGCAATATAAGAAACCAGGCCCCAAGCCAATGCAGTAGAAGAAGGACAACAACCCAAAGAAGAATGGGTAGATAGGTAAGAAGGATAATGTCACCGCGTAGGAGGAAAAAGTAGGGGGGGACACAGTGACACAAGAAACCCAGACGAAGAAAACTCAACAAGATGCAAGGCCACCCAAAAGAATGATGATACAAATAGGGGGGGCACGCAAGAAGGCCAAGGCACATAAGGATATATCGGAATACAAAATATTGTTGCACCATCTATACTTTCCCAAAGCCTGAAGGAAAGTAGTCTTAGATTGACATAAAACAGAGGTAGTCCTATCACTGTCACCCTAATAGGGTACCTCTTTCTCTTTAGGAGAAGGATAAATCCACTCCAAGGGAGACGTCCCAAAACCTAGGGGGTTTGAGGAAAGGGAAAAGGTAAGGCTAACCCCCCCTCTCTCTACGTCACTCAAAACAGACTTAAGTCTTGTTGGATGAAGCAAGGATAATAAAGTGTTCTTGCCCCTTACCAATAGAATAACAAACGTTATGACAACAACAAGTGATGATCAATTCTTCAACAAGACTTCAAGTTTATAGAGATGACTGCTACCAATCAATGTATGAAGCAAGTGATGAACATATAACAACAATAATTAATTAATGGCATCAATAATAACATTCACAAAATGAATTTGAATAGACAATCTAACAATATATTTTGAAGTCCTGAAATGATAACACTTGTCTCATACAATTTCTAGATATATGTCAATCAATAAATAAACTCTAACATGATGCCAATGATAACTGTGGCAACAAAACAATAAAGTAATGACAACAATAGTAAAAATTTTAGAAAAGTATTTAGAAAGGAAATTTGACGCACACTTTAGTCTTGGTTGATTGTACCTTTCCTTATACAATTTCTAGATTGATTTAAGTGGTTAAACAAGTTTGGATAGGCTGTAAAATGATGATTGTTGTAGTGATTATAACAACAACAACTTAATGGTCAGTCTTCATAGACTAGGTTAGCAAGTTAGTTTAGGTTAGTAGGGTATTAGGTAGAGAGATTGAGTTTGAATTTTGATGATTCTTTTCAAGAAACAAGGGTTGAAGACTAGTTGCTTTTAGGGGTAAATGAAGTCAATGTGGGTGGCTCCTTCTAAGGATGCAAATTTATGATGATACACAAAATTCTAAGAGGGAAAAATTCTAGGAGTAGCAACTTAAGTCCTCCTATATTTTGACCTTAAAAGATAAAGTGCTAGGGTGTAGGTACTTCTAGGCCCTAACGCCTTTCTCTCCTTAGCATTTCTATGGAGTATAACTTAGGCAACAATAACCAAATGAAAACCTCTAGAGTGCTAGCAATTTAGGGCTCTAGTGTTTCACTAGTTACTATATCAGTTTAATGAAATCTTGCCAAATAAAAAGAAAGAAAGTAGCAACTTAAGTTTCTTACTTCAAGCATTAAATACACCATGTAATTTCGTAATCTTGTATGAGAAAATTAAACCATACCTTAAACCATTCAATAGATGACAAAATGCAAATTCTACTTACTTGCACCAAGAATAATTATGAGTATACCATGCAAGATCACCATAAAACTCCAAAAAATGATCCAATTTGCAAATACAAACCTTAAACAAGAGTGGTGCCTCACAATTTCAGACAATAACCCTAATAGGGTGCAAATTTCAGACCTCTTGTCTCCAAGGACAAGTTATGATGAAAATGAATGTCACTTTTTGCTTATTTATACAAATTTTAACCTAAAATTAATTTCAGTTCATAATTACTGGGCTGAACTGGCCAGTTTTTTACACAAATTAAATATGGAAAAAATAAAATTAATTTTCATCTAAGAATCACTCCAGGGATGACGTCATTCCCCTATAGAGTGAAATTGAGCCCCAAGTATGGAACATTGAGCAGGGAAGGTGAAACATTGGGCCTTCAAAGGCCTGAAATCCTACCCACATGTGCCAATGCCTGATACATGTCGTCCAATATAACAAGACCAGTCCTGGATGACGTCTAGGGTATCCATGATGACGTCCAGGGCCCTCAAGGGGTAACTTCCATGTGGGAGGAGCAAGGTCCCCTAGGTCTAGTTCTGCCAAAGTGCCTCCAAAGGAAACACCCTTCTTTCTCCTAGTGTAAGTTTTTCAATCCCTGTCATGACCCTTGGCTGGGGTATCAACATCCATTGGTGCTATTTGACACCTATGAAGGTCCGATATAATTATTCCCTCATGTGCAATTGTCCATCAGGCAAGGTCCTGCAACAACAAGTACGCCCTCCAGGGTTTCATAAGTCACCAGGATCATAGCATGTAAATCACATCCAATAATTAAATTACCCAAAAATGTGCATCAAACCCCTCTCAAACAAATGCTCAAAGACATTATGTAATTTTACAAGTTAGTTTTGGAGAAGGTCTCAGGGTGCCCTTTTGGGCCAACCTTTCTTAATTTTGGGTTGTTTCCAAGGTGGGATCTAGTCCAGGTCATGTAATTGTATGAGGTGGCATGGGGTAAGTATTTGGGCATTGGGTGCACGTAATAACAGGGAAATGTGAAGTATTACTTGTGGGTACATTTGTAGAGGGAGAGATGCACCTTTTCATGAATGCAATTGTTTCCTAGATCATTCATTTCCTTTTGTTCTTAGATTTATTTTTTTATTATCTTTTTCTCTTGTGCTTCAAGGAAATAGTTGAGGGTCACTTGTTATAACCCTAATTTGCACCAGACATGCTTCCTAGCCTCAGGACATCTCAGATTCCTTCTTTGCCAAAACACTACTAAACAACTCTTCTTAAAAACCCATTTTATAAATACCCATGCGCCCTGCTTCATTACTGCACACATGTACACGCTAGCTGACCCAAGATAGCCTGTGTGTACCTACAAAAGCAAGGAAAAAGGAAATTTGTTGATGGAACACACAACTTTGGGTAAGTTAACTAAACCTTTCGGCCATGCATGGCCGGTCATTCGACCAAATACCTAGCTCCTTATAACCTATAAAATAAGGGATAGGGGTCCCATTTGAAAGGAGGAGAATCATAGTAAAGAAACTATACCCGATTAAGCATTCCCTTTGTCCCAACCTTTAGCAATCCTTGTGCAAAGAGAAGTATAGAAAAAGAAGTTGGAAGACAGTGGAAGAAGAGACCAGGACCAGGATCGAGGAGAAGTAACCGAATTTATCATTGTAAGGTATCATTGTGAAGTTAATAAAAGAATTGCTTTTCTTGTCCCACCATATGAGATTTTCATTATTGGAATATTGATTGTATGATTGATTAAATCTCTAACCCATTAGTTCATAGATAAAATGCATGTGGAGTTCTTTGTTTGTCTTTAGTGAATGCAGGTTAGCATTGGGAGGAGAGTTACAGTCAAAGAACAACCAAGTGCGAAAATGGATCAACATCAAACATGAAAAATAAGGTACTTCAACTTAATCTCTTGAGCCTTGTATTTACATATGAGTAATGGGCTTTAGGCATGGGATGATGGTAAAAAGTAAGAATCTTTAGGTCATTTTTGCATGCATGATAAAACCCTTAGTGCTAGTCCATAGGAGGGATTTCCCACCCACAACAAAATTGGTGACCATACTGGGGATCTCTAGGGTTTCTAGGAATGTTTTTTCTTGGGTATTTTCAAAAACTAGTTTCATTCCTTCTTTTTATTTTTTTTGCAAAAGTTTGAGCTTGCAGAGTTTTTGGTCTTCCATACCAGTTATCTCTATTTATTTTCTTGACTGCATTTTTTTTTGATACCCACAATGATCCAAATGGATATCGGTGGCCACCCACCTTTTCCAACTGGCTCAAAACAATTTTCTGACAATTTTGGCAATTTACTATTTTTAGCAGTTTTAACTTCCGGGGCCATTTTGAGGGCCTAAATGAAGGTTTTTCAGGATCGATCTCCTCAATGATAGATGAAGGCATGATTTATCCCCCACAATGAATCTCCTCGACGATACCTTTCCAACAAGCTATCACACGCCTAAAATAGAGATCGTATGCAAAAGTTACGACCCCCGGAAGTTGATGTACTAACTTACCCAAACGGGGCCCACATGACTTTTGGCACTTCATCTCCTAGGGTTAGGTTTTTGGATGTCTAGGGTTTTTGGCATTCTTTCTTATTGTAAAAAGGCCTTTAGAGCCTCATTGTAATTTTCTTCTTGCGAATGCGCACTGCCGTCACATCTCTTCTCAGAGATAAGCCACCACCATTCCAGCAAGCTTGTTTCCGCTACATTTTACAGTTTCAACTTATTTCGTTATTGAATAGAAAACTAGTTTTACTGTATCTCTATTATTTTGTGTTAAGAACCTGTTAATAATCTATATTCATTTTGTTCTTCTCATAAAATCTAGATCATTGGTATCA
>SNQJ01S0141305.1:24887-39677 GCA_010110895.2 Picea sitchensis
ATCCGCCAATAGGTTCAGGATATCCTACAGAAGTCCAATGACAAGTACAAACAATGCCATGATCAACATCGAGTGTCGCATAAGTTTCAGGTGGGCGACAAAGTTTGGTTGCACTTGCAGAAAGAACGCCTTACAGGACCCAATCGGAAAATTTTCCCACTCTGTTATGAGCCGTACACTATCACCAAGGCCATGGGGGATAATTCTTTTGACCTTAGCATTCCTCCTTTCCTTGGTCTGTACCCAGTGTTCAATGTGGATCTTGTTTGCCCTTATTTCCCACCATTATTGGACACCTCAGAAGTAGAAGAACAACTGACACCAACAAGCTCAACCCCTACTACCTACAACATGCATCCAATGATCATATTGTGGACAAAAAACTCAAGGGCACTCAACAACAAAGGATCCATCTTTATCAAGTTGTCAAAGTAGGGAAGCTCCTGCACCAAGGCAAGTGGCTCACCTGGGGCCAAATTCAGTAGAAATTTCCTCATCTGATGGGGGACCTCAACGCAATGTAGACCATTTCTTCCTAAGGAGGGATGATTTATCCGGATGGATATCGGTGGCCACCCACCTTTTCCAACTGGCTCAAAACAAATTTCTGACAATTTTGACAATTTACTATTTTTAGCAGTTTTAACTTCCGGGGCTATTTTGAGGGCCTAAATAAAGGTTTTTTCGGGATCAATCTCCTCAATGATAGATGAAGGAATAATTGAGCCCCCTAAATTAACATCCTCAACGATACCTTTACAATGGTCTATCACACGCCTAAAACGGAGATTGTATGTAAAAGTTACGACCCCGGGAAGTTGGCGTACCAACTTACCCAAATGGGGCCCACGTGACTTTTGGTGCTTCATCTCCTAGGGTTAGGTTTTTGGATGTCTAGGGTTTTTGACATTCTTGCTTATTGTAAAAATTCCTTCAGAGCCTCATTGTAATTTTCTTCTTGCGAATGTGTGTTGCCATCACATCTCTTCTCAAAGATAAGCTGCCACCATTCCAGCAAGCTTGTTTCCGCTGCATTTTACAGTTTCAGCTTATTTCGTTATTGAATAGAAAACTAGTTTTATTGTATCTCTGTTATTTTTTGTTAAGCACCTATTAATAATATTTATTCATTTCTTTATGCTCATAAAATCCGGATCAATGGTATAAGAGCATTCTGCTCCTTGTTGTCTTAATGCATGTCCCCAATGAGTTCGGAGTACAAAGAGTTGGGTCTCGAGCTTGTTTCTATTGAGGAAAGAAGATCTCACACGCCCAAGCAACCTCCCATGGCAGGAGAAAATAAATATGATGGGGCAGGATATCCTTTCAAACTGTTGATTGAGGAAGCCCTCACGCAACAGAGGAACGAGATGATGGATAGTTTTGTGCAAATCCTTTGGCAGCGACCAACATGCGACACATCTTCTTCGAACGGAGGCGCTGCCCCCTTCAAGGTACAAATAAAATTCGATATTCCTATATTTGAAGGTCAGATAGATGCAGATGTTGTAGACAAGTGGTTGAATCTACTAGAAGGGTATTTTTCTGTCCATAACTTTTTGAATAAACAAAAGATTACTTTTGAGATCCTCAAAGTCATTCCCCATGTCAAAGATTGGTGGGAAACTTTCTATGACCAAAAGAAAATAGAGGAAACCTCATTATTTTCAGTTACGACCACCTGGGAATCCTTCAGGGATGTTATTAAGGAACAATACTACCCTGTTGGAAGTTATGACGACCTGTATACCAAATAGACCACACTGTGGCAAGAAAGAGACCAAGTAGTGCCAGATTTCACAAATATCTTCCATACCTTACGCAACAAGTTGGGTATCAAATATTCAGAAAGACATCTGGTTCTCAAGTATCGAGGTGCTTTGCATAGATACATCCATGCCGAAATGGAATTTCTGGACATCTCAGCCTCCTCACAACTTCGCACATGGTTCTTCGGAAAACTTTGACCGGTGTGTCTAACTCTACACCCTTCAGTTTGTTTTGAAAAGTGCACTATCATCAAAGTGTGACATTGCACCCAGTCCGCGATGTTATTCTTATGTATTCCCCACCATATTTATCGCGTTGCTTTTAAAGCTTCATCCAGTGCCAACAATCACTGTTGTACTGGTACAATTTCTTCAAATTCTGACAAGAATGTTTCTAAATGATTTAAACCCAATCCAGTGAACTTCCCTAGCCAATCTAGCACACCTTCTCATAGAATATTCATACATTTTGTTCTGTCAGTTCTCTAGTGCTTCTTCTAAATATGATGAGCATGCGTTGTCACTTCGCCAGCTTAAGTTCCCATCTGTTGTAGGATTAATGTAATCATGTTGTCTTGTTGTCAATTTATATATGTTTTCTAGTTCATAAGCACGGTCTTCTTCTTTGATGGGTTCAATGTATCTGCGACCTTCATCGGGATCCAGAGCTGCAATGACCCTAAGTCCATCACCTTCAAATTTCATTCTTCTTTTCTTTAAGTCAACAATAGTAGAATTATTTAAAGCCCAATCAATTCCTAACAGTGCAGGATAAGGACAACTATCATCAACTATCTCAATCACCTCGAAATCCACAAATGTTTATACCCCATCGATGTCCACAAGGAAATGCTCCAGTCTCCCAAAGGGACTTACTTCCTTCTTATTAGCCATCCTAAGCCTGATAGGGGAATAAATTAACTTAGGTTTTCCCATTAGTGCCCAAGTCTGCTTCTTCATAAAATTGACTTCTGACCCTAATTTGAGGACCACATAATCTATGTCATAATATCCAGTCTAAGCATTAAGGTGTAATTCCTTATTTTTCCTTCTCTTTCTATATACTTGATGTACTTATTTATTCAGCAGAGGAGCTATCCTACCTATCTCATATTGTCTGATTAAATTTTGTATTTCTTGTACAACTCTTTCATCCTTAATCATATTAATGCAAGTACATAAGAATTCCATAAGATTTCTTACCTCTTGTCCTTCTCCAGGTGATGTATATTGATCAAATGCCAAAGGAATTCCACATTCTCTCACTTATGGTTGTGTCTTTGATGAAGAAGCCTGATCTCTTCCAAATTATTTTCTTGCCTCTTCAAATGTTTGTTTTTCTTCCCTCAGATTAGTTCTACTAAGATTAGTTGTACTTTATGGTTTCCTCCTCGTCTCTCCTGAAGCTTGGCTAACAGCACAGGGAAATCTTCAATGACATGTTCAAATGAGTTATAGTAGAAGAAAGTGGTACAAGGGTTATGACAGTCCCTTTCCAAGTGACTTGGTTTTGTGCAGTTATAACAAATGATTTGACCTCGACCTTGACCCATGCCTCCTCCTCGTTCTCTTCCTCTGAATCCATAGTGAGGGTTGAAGTTTCCTCTTCCTGGTGAGTTAAACTACGTAGAATTTCCTTCCTCTTGTACTTCTCCTTGAATCCTATATGTATCTCTTGATATTTTGTGCAAGAGTTCATAAGATCTACAGTATTTCTCATCATGCCCCACAGATTTACATAATGTGCAGTAAAGTTTTGTAGGTGTTTGGACATATTTTTGCATGTAATAGCATTCACCAAGGTGATGTCTATTTCTACATACCTCGCACCAGGGTAGAGTAACCGGCTTCAAAGGGATCGAAGCCCCAAAGGCCAAGTACTCATGAAATAGAGGACAGTTCTCCTTATCGTGGCCTTCTAATTTGCATCTAGTACACCAAATCTCATCTCTTTTATCTTTGAACTGCAGAGATAAACTAGTTAGATGACTCAAAATTTGGCTCATACCTGAGATGGATTCTCCAATAGGGGTTGAATCTAGTTTCATGGTGATATCCAATGCCTCAGCCTGCGAAGCAGCCTTATGTTGCATCAGAGGAACTCTAATGTGTGGTGAGAGGAAAGCAATGAACCATTCCTTATTCTGCTAGTCTGGGATCTAAAAACTCAATCGGCCTTTTATGATCTTAAACCTTTGATCAAACTCCCAAACAAGTTCAACTAATTTCTACTTAATTTCTTTCATTTTTGTAATGCATTGTGACTCCGACTTGGGTTTATTGAATTCTTCACTCAATGCAGTCTTGATATCATTCAATGGTTTAGGTTGTGCAACTCCATTAACAAAATTCATGTACCAACTCAGTGTGTGGTCTCTCAAGGTAGTACTAAAATGATCTCTCTTAATTGATTTGTCATTTTATTTCTTAATACTCCATACAGCCTCGCATAAGAACCAGTGATGATCAGAATCTTTAGATCCATCTCCTCTAAATATAGGTAGCCTCATTTCATTTGCCATAGATCTTCCTAGGTTTCTTGACTGAGTATGTATTGAATTGCTGGTAACAGTGCTCTACGTGCTCTGGTAACTCTGACTATTCTGGTTACTTAATTCCGCTAAAACTACAGGAGGAGTAATAGTACTTACTTCAACAGTCAGTGCAGTTCCTGAAGTCTCCGACTCTTCTCGGCAAGGTTCTTCAGTCTTCTCTTCCTCTGCTCCAAAAGATCTTGATTGTTCCTCATTCAATAGATTTTCTTCTTCTCCACTGTAAAATCCTTCATCCTATTCTAGTGGTGCATGGCTCTTCTCAAATAGGTTTACTAGAGGAACCTCTCTGAAGGTTCTCCCACTGCACGTATGTACCACCTCTATGTCATTGTCGATTTCTGATTTTTTGAACATTAGATCTTCAACCAATTATTGTATCTTCAAGATGTTCTTCTCATGCAATAACATCTTGATCTTCAACTTCAAAAAGTGTAAAAAAAATCATCTAGGTCCTTTAAAGAAATACCTCTCTGCTTGGCTATATGACTCTACTCTGTCAATAGAAAACTCGGTAATGTACCCTCCAATAATTATATCAAACTAGTGGTCTACTACTCTTGACACAGCGTTATCAACTCTCTTGACCTTCATGATTAGCGTCGACGTCCAAACTACAAGTGGTCTAAATCTAATTTGAAACTGGGTATCTGCTAGTTTGGATAACCACTCATATATTTCTTTATGAATTACTCTAAATAAAATCTCATGTATATCAGTAAAGATATACCTTCCCAACCAATCCTTTGTACTCAAGCTAGGGTTCTTTCTCTGAGCTTTGGGGAAGTCTCTCTCTTGTTCTTCTATCCACTTCTGAATCTCTGTCTTCGATGCAAACCACCTTGACATTCCCTAAAGAATATACTGGTCCCAACAACGGAACCATTTGTTGGCATAGGGGCAGACCCAGGGTTCAATTCTAACAGCTCACCAACAAGCCCTAACTATTGGCCCTTTCGGCAACACCTGTGAAGAAGATGCAGTCTCACCCAAAGTAGCAATAGGGGGTTGCATGAAACAGGTGTCTACAACTATAGGAAATGCAAGTGGACTCAAAGGAACAACACATAGAGATCTAGTTATTATTTCTCTCCCTTAGGCCTACTGCGCGAGCTATGTCTCAGATATAACACAATGATGAAATAACCAAATAACAGAAAGAAAATGAACACAACATCAATCACACAGAACAAAAAGATATACGTGGTTCACCCTCTCCCTAGGGCTACATCCACATAACTGTGTTTCTTGATATATTATGTGAAAACATAGAGTTCTATATGTGCTCTTAGCTTGTAGATATATCTCTCTCTTTCTCTCTTCTCTATTTCCCCTCCCTTAGCACCTAGTTGCAGGGTTTATCTTCGCACCCAACTGAAGATATTTACAATACAGAATGCTCCCACACACATCAATTCTCTCTCCCTCAATACACAATGGTATCAACAACAATGATCATCCACAATAATGACAACAACAAAAACAACAACAACAATGAACAATGAACCACACCTCCCAAGTCCTCTAGACCTTTTATTTATACATTACAATGACAAACGTCTAAGTGTCAAAAAACCCTAGATACCAAAACCCTAGTTATAAAACCCTAGGTCAACTTGACCGACGTTTTCAAGGCTTCACCAGCCTATCATTCCTTCTTTCCTGTGAGGTGCTCCAAAGCGCTTGTTGACATCTTCTTTTGCTTGTTGAGTTGTCCACGATATATCTTCCTTGATGATCTTTCATCCTCAATCTTCTTGTTCAATGCATAGCTTTCCCTTACTTAACTCCTTATTTTATGCTTCTTTAACCACTTCAACCCAATATCAGTCAATGTTCCTTCCGCACAGATTGTATTTCACCTTTCTTCCTTAATCTTTGTTTTCTTCCATAACCAAGGGCCACCAGGGAACATACAAGAATTTTAATCAGATGGTTTTAGTCTTTCTCAACCACTTGCAATTTTCTATTCATTACGATGTCAACATAGAACTTCTATCATCCCTCCRTCGAGACAAAGCCACCCATATCTCAGACCACATACAAGAGTGGCGTAGACAGAAGAGGTTGATTAAAGCATACATTCTCCATAATTTCTTTTGGAATGGTTTCTTAAGTCTTTATTTCCCTATATTTCGAAGGATGTTTCTACATCCAAGGTAACATCTGAAGAGGAATTTGTTAGCACATATATTTGTAAAGGGGGTGTTTTTCCTAAGGATTTGGCCCCTAGGCAGAGAAAATGTGAGAAAAGGGGTTTTGAAACCCACCATATGAATTTTATCCAAATTCTCTAGGGGCAGAGTTGACTCTCGCTCGTCCTGATCCTGATGAAGTAGTTATGAAGGTAGGGGAGGGGTTGAAACATCGCCTCCCCCCATGAATGGAAAGTCAAAAAAGTCTAACCGTGAGGCAGTTTATCAGCCCAGACAGTTTGATCTTTCCTACGCAGAGAAGACTACATGCACAGTCTGACCGAGAAGACACGGCGTATGGACGAGAAGCTCGACCATGCCTCTATTGTAGTGGTGAAATATTTTGAGTATATATATGTAGTTTTGATTCATTTTGAAAGAGGTCCTTGGTTGAGAAGAGCTCCCAATTTTGTAATGCTTGTGATGCCATAGTTTTTCTCTGGTTATGTAATTGATTTGAGACTTTCATGTTAACAGAAGTCATTTTCATGTTTCTTTCCATTTTTGTCTGTAAAAGTTGTTTGAAACACTCGGGTATGGATGATCCAGTCAAGGATCGTTATACTATTATGATGTAGGTTTGATCATAGCGGTATCATGATCAGTTTTATTCATTTCCATATGTTGTCTTTTCCCTCTCACATTGGATCGTTCGGGAATGGAGGATCCAATCGAGCTATCACAGTTGTAGGATGATGGAGGTTTGATCATTCTGTTGATGTGACTGTGTTGCTAGCAATGAATTTCAATGTCTGAAGCTTGGGCTCAGGACTTCTCTTGAGTTTTAATTTTTCATCTTCAAGTTGCTAGAAGGCCGGGTTCCCATAGTGGTATCGTTCACCTCCCTCACTAAGTCTTCCCTATGCTCTCGCTTTAACTCAATTTTCCTGATTGAAGTTAATGTGGCCCTCACTTCCCTATACATTTCTTATCCAGTTCTTTGTTGAAACATCATTCAGATTCTAATTTTTTTCCATTGACCTCCATCCATATAAAACCAACATCCACCTAAACTATGATGGGTACTGGGCTTGCATTTTCTTCAATCTGAAGGTGACTTCCAGTGCTAAGAGAAGCTATTTTCAAATCCCAACAATTGGACCTCATATATGCTCAATCTGGGATGTTATACAAAATTCTTCCTGATGCACCGAGGTCAAAATATGACCCTAGACAAAAGCTCGGGCCTCATGCTGATGGCATTAGAGGCTCTACAAATACTAAGTTTGTAGAATTTGTGACACACTAGTTGAAGGAGTTGTCTCTAAGCTAGTCTGCAACAGGAAAAGATTCGTCTATTTCCTCCACTCCCACCCAGTAGGCAGATGTGCATTTTTTATAGTCGTCGTCTAACCCAAATGGTAACCAAAAACTAGGCGGGAATAGAAAGAAAGGATGTGGTAATAATCATAAGGGTGGGAGGATTAATAATAATAAACCCAAGGACAACGTTAACAATGATAGATTGAATAATAATGATGGTGAGGCCAAGAAAGAAAAGCGGAAGGTGAAGTTTCCTTGTAAACTTTGTACTGATGATCACCTTAACCACTTATTCTCCAAACTTAAGGAATATTCTAGGCTCTTATCTCAACCACCTATTGTGTTGACTAATTTGTTTCTACTAGCCTCGAGCTCCTGTAATGCTAGAAATGCGTTGAATGGGAATCAAAACCCATCAACACACAAAGGTGACCATCTATATGTAAATATGGTCAAGTCTCATATTAATGTAGCCACTTGATCTCATGATTACGGATCTTCACGGACTATTCCATATCTAGATTCTCCCCCTCCTCTAGAAACACCTTTTCATATCAAAAATCCAGAGCATATGCCTCATATTCTGAAAGGAGTACTAAAATGATCTACACACAACCCTAATGCTAGAGATTTCCAGAATTATTCGATTGTCGAAGATCTGGATCAAACCCCTTGTGTGATGTCGGCTTTGGAGGTGCTCCAGACGTGTCCTTCATAGAGGAATGCATTATTATCTATGTTAGGATCTCTAGACCTGTGTGGCTATAAGGTTATCAAGTTTGATGTCATAGATGTGAAGCCTCTCTTTCCTTACCACGTGGCCTTTCAAATCCATGTGGATTACTCAAAGTATACCATCAAATGTATTGTTATTGATGAAGGCATCACAACATGTGTGATGTCCCTAACCTGTTGGAAATCCATTGGCTCTCCAACCCTCTCTCAATATTTGACTATGTTGACCGCATTTGATGGTCATTATTTCCATCCCCATGGAATTCTTCCCACCTTTCTGGTCTAGTTAGGTGGAAAGACGGTGGAGGTGGATGTTGAGGTGGTTGAAGCACCCCTTGACTATAACTTATTACTAGGGAATAATTGTACTTATTCTATTACTGAAGTCGTATAGTCTATTTTCCATAATTTATGTTTTCCTCACGAAGGGAAAATCATGACGATTGATCAGTTATCCTTTGTGCATGCTAATATCAATGCATCAGTTGGACCTTTGATCCCCATGATCGAAAATTCTTAGCCAAAAACTGAGGATATTGGTGTCAAAATGTATTCATCCCTCATGGGTACCTTTGATTTCATGGCACCAATTCATCACATGTATTCCATGTCCAGTAGGTATTCTTCACCAATGAGGTATGTTCCTTTCCGCACTTTCTATTTCAACAATCCTAAGACCCTACCTTCCCTGACCATGTCTTGTGAAGGACAGTCACATATTGTAATGGAAATGGCATTATCATTGGAAAATATAGTGTATCAAGTTGTTCTCAACTCTATCACTGACCCAGATCTTGTCTCCTCACAGACAGACAAGGAGGATCATGTTATTAAGCCCATATGGGCCACCTGTTGGCAGCCATTTTTCATTTTTATCTTTTCCTTGTAAGCTTCCCACACAAAGGTTTTGAACCCTAAACACTTGTCGTAATTCTTGAAAACAAAACGACACTATCATCTTTGCTTTCGCATATATACCTCTCGTTTTCATTTTCACGACTGCAAGCGTGAAAACCTTGAATTGGAAGTCATGTCGATGGCATTAAAATAATCCTTCGATTGTTATGAATACTCTTGTTCATGTGGTCATTTCACCTCTAATGGTCATACATGTGTAGAAACACCAAACCTTTATTCACATTGTATTTTTGTTGACATGGTTTCAATTTATAAATTCATGATGCAATGATTTTTGGTGTCTTTGATTAAATCCTTGATACAACGGTTTCATACAATGCATAAATTTTATGATCAAATCTTTGGTGCTATATTCAAAATGATTGATTTGTTTTAAATCATACAAAAGATATTTTTTGTTCAAACGCTCGGATCGACTTGTCATGGTTTTCAATAGTTGTTTGTTTGGCATGTCGTTTACATTGCTTTTAACACACACCAATAGTGATTTAAATCACCAAAGCGTCATCAATGGTACATGTCGAAATGAATGTTTTGCATGGTATCAAGTTATTCCACCACCTGCACACGTATAGGCATTAATGTCTTCCTTGTATCTCGGGATACCTCTATTTATTTTGGGGAAACCTGTGAGAATTGGTCATGTGCCTAGCATGTCTAGCCTCCTCACCGTTTACCCTGCCAACTGTGTGTTCTCTCCTATGGAACCTGTAGTGCGCATAGAACCTAATGGTGTCCAAACACTGCTTTTATTTGACAATGCTCGTGAGGACCTGGAGAATAATGGCTGGTTAGTTTTCATCCAAAAATTTGAGGGTTTCAACCTCGCGGTCGCCCAACAATTTTCCCTCACATTCGACGGATGAAGAGCTAAGGTTGGGGATATCCAACTCGAGCTAAACGAAGAATTCCTCAGTTCAGCCATGGGTTTGCCAGCTAAAGGGAAGAGGTGGTTTAAGAATTCGAAGGTGGATGAAGTGTCGTGGTTGCTCCTGTTTACATCGAGGAAAATTGTCAGTTGTGACAGAGGTATGCCAGTCACTTCCCTTAAGACTAGGTGGCATGATTTATTGGCCATTGTTAAGCAATTCGTGACTTGCGAAGGTCATTATGGTTTAGTGTTTCTTTACCATCTCCGGTTGCTTATGAATTTTATAGATTTCCCTTTGAATATGCCTCAATACCTCCTACGCAGTCTGTATAAAATGGCCAAACGATTTAAGAGGGAAAAGGTTGATTCCAGTCTCTTCCATCACTCTTTGATCAAAATCGTGATTGTTCATCATTTGAGGCTGAGTGGTGACTGTTGGCAATCTTTCCTATTYAGGAATGGATTTTCCACTCCTGAGTGTGTTCAAGTGTACAAGACCATGGTCACTGAAACCCTTATTGGGCCTGTCGTGCCACCTCCTACGCTCCTACCTCTTGTCGAACCCTCGACCTACCCCAACACTGACCTACCCAACACCCTATCCGACCCATGTTCGAAAGACAATGCTAAGACTGTTAAGAAGCCTACGAGGAAGAAGACCAAGGGTAATACATATGTCAACAACAAGGGAAAGAAAGTTTCACATTGGGTATCTAGGTGCACTCAGAACAAGCCCAAACAAAACAAAGACTAGAAGCCTATTGTTTTGAGCGAGGATTCGGACTCTGAGATTGAACACTTTTTGGCCGAGGAATACCCTTACTCACACGGCCTCTGTTCTGCTGAACCCTATGACTACGTGTCCAACCACCCACCGTGCCTCAAGGATGACCCTAACTTTCCCAGAATTAAGTTTGACAGTGGAACCCCCGGTAATTTAAAAGAACCCTCACCTGTAGTGACTCGGCCCGATCAACAACAGTGCACTCAATGCAACTCTTGGCTGGAACGATACTACACAGATGTCCCTCTATTGCAATCCAAAATTAAGTCCTTACAGGACCGGGTGGCTATTTTTTCTAAGGAAGATGATAGATTGCAAGCCAACGATAAGAGGCAAAAGACCATGGGTTCTATCGTCTTCAGAAATGTTGAGGTAGCTACTGCCTTTGTTAACTCAAAGTTATCTTGACCGAATCATTTTCCAACAGCCCAGGTATGTTATTTCAATATTGATTTTTGGTTTGAATTAGCATAGCCAATTGTGTTTTCTCTGAATTAGTTATGTTTCGTTTGAATAGATTCAAAAACGATTCTATTATTAACAAGAATGATTTCGTTTGAATTGTGTTTGCATTGAATCAATACAAAAGATTTGTTTGCTAGATCGAATATGACTCTGTTTTGATTAAATCGGTTTAATACGATTTTGTTGTTCTTGAATTGGTATAAACGATTGTATTGGCTCTGAGTTACTTTGATATAGTTATGTTTTGTTTGATTCAAAAACGATTATGTTTGTTTTAAATTAGCATTAGTCGATTGTGTTTGCGTTGAATCAGTATCAAGGATTGGTTTGATAAATCGAATACAGTTCTGTTTGGATTGAACCGAATTGACACGATTTTGTTGTCCTTGAGTTAGCATAAACGATTCTATTCGTTTTGAATTAGTAACAAAAGAATTGTTTGATAGATCGCACACATTCTTGTTACCATTCGATTAATTCAATACGATTTTGTTTGCTTTGAATTGGCATGAAAGATTTGGTTTGTTTTACCAAGAATGGTTTGCTTGTTTTGAATTGGTAATAAAGGCTTTGTTTGGTTGACCGCATACATTCTTGTTATCATTTGGATTGATTTAAAACAATTGTGTTTGCAAATATGACCAGCTACAGAATCATGAGATTCTGTAGCTAGTCATAAAATTTGGATTTTTGTTAATTTTACAAATAAAACATTAACTAAACTTGTTGATTCTTATCCATCTACAGGTACACACGAATTTCAATGGGAATTGGATCTGTT
The DNA here is from genome assembly GCA_010110895.2 of Picea sitchensis. Taxonomy (NCBI): domain Eukaryota; kingdom Viridiplantae; phylum Streptophyta; class Pinopsida; order Pinales; family Pinaceae; genus Picea; species Picea sitchensis. The sequence continues at coordinate 37,221 of SNQJ01S0141305.1, forward strand.
GTGGTAGTTTAGAACATACTTTTTGTTACATAGTTTTGGTTTAAGTTGTTAGTCTTAGGCAGAAATAGGAATCTGGGAGATTGTTCCCATATTTTTTGTGAACAGTTTTGATACTTTCCACAGGGGATGTTTCACCCTGTGGCCTTTATATACACATTATTTTTTGTAAACAACCCATCATTGTTGGGAGAACAAATACTATGGACTTATGATTATACAGACTGGAATAGAAGTGGATTTTTTGTATGGCTTTAGCTTCAATTTATCTTACTTTTGTTCAAGTTTCTGTGCATTTTAATTTGTAATCAAATTATTGACTACTTTAGATATCAAAATTTGTTACAGGTTGATGCGTTATGATTTAAATTCTCTCCATACTTGATGTATCTCATTTTTCTCACAGCAATTACTCTGTTTCAATTTGATGAATAGAAGGTTTACCTTCTTTGTTAAATGAATGTTTATGTACAAATCTTCACACTGGGATTTATCTAATGTGATGATATGTAAACTATAAGATTGTTGTCATTTTATGTCTTGTTTGTTCTGTCATTCGTATTCAAAGAGCACTGTTTCTTCCTATTTACAAGAAGCTTGTGGAAAATCTGGTGTGGGTTTCCTCCCATCAAACAGCTGAATCGAGTACTGTGAGCAGGACAAATAGGAAGCGCTTCTACAGGTCAGTTTGTTAGTGGTATTTAATTAGTTAGTTAATATATATTTCTTATAATATGAACACATTTCATTGTTCATCTTTATAGTTCAGATTTACAGTTAGGATTGTTATTTTAATTGCTCAGCTTAGTTAGTTTTCATTTTATTTCTTTCTCATAAAAATTATAAAAATAAAAAATAATAGTTTCGCTGTCATAAGACATTTTACAAATGATTTTGCAAATTTCGATCAAAATTTGTATTCTGTAAATACTGTGCATATATAATTGAGATTTAATTATGTTGATAGTTAAACATTTAATAAGTAGAATTAGTGTTTTATAATATTAGTTAGTAAATTGTATATATATATATGCTTTAGATTTGTATATGGTTTGTTGTAGTTGTTTTTTTCACTTAGATTAGTTTCTTTAGTTTAGTTTTTCTTTCGTTTTCCTAGGACTTAGATCAGCCAACGGAGAAGCTAAACCCGTCGGAGTGGATCATTCCAAACGGATTGGGTTATTTAGACAACACCGGACCGGATCCACCCCTCCAGTTGACGAGCGTTCAATTTCCCCTGTCAACAAATGGCGCTAGAAGGAGGGCCTGAAAATTATTAATGGAACAAGGCGATTGTAAGACTCCTCCACCACCCAACCGCTCACCTATAGTGACAATAAGTCATTCAAATGAAAACATTGTCCCTCAAACAACAACCACATCAAATGACGATCTACAGATCACAGTCAAACCAGTAACCCCAAATCCTATAGGTGGTGACGTACAAGAGATTGTCCACCAATCTCTCTATAGAACACATAGTGCCTTTTCCTATTTAAGGCAACCAAATTGACCTTTGGAACAACCATTAGATTTCTCTAATATCAGAGAACAACTTGGAGGCACTAACCTCACTTTAAACCCTACAGATCCAATCCTCACTCCTGCTACAGGAGGAACTGGAATACCGCCCTCACCACCTCCATCATCTCCTTCTTCTTCTGGAGAAGACTCTTCTGACAAAGGCAATTCCCCTTATTAGCCTTCCACACCACCTACACCAATGGCCAACTAGAACAATCCTACCAGACCTTGGCTCGAACAGGATGCAGTAGCCGTACCTGGGCCACAACATCCCTTACCCAAACATCTGGAGAAGTGGCTTCCCAAGTTTGACCCTGACTCTAAACAGATCTCCGAAGATCACATTAAAAAGTTTATGTTAGCCATTAGACTCTGTAAGGTCGAGCATGAAGACATAGTCTGTAGTTTTTTCCCCTACACTTTCGAGGGCAATGCCTCTACTTGGTATTTTGCCCAGCAACCCCATACCATCGTGTCTTGGGAGAAGTTTGAATCCTTCTTTATTGAAAAGTTTGGGGACGATAAGTCCCCAGAAGTCCTAGTCATGGAGCTTCTAGTTTAAGAATGAACCCCAAAGAGAAAATCAAAGACTTTAACCAAAGATTCTTAACACTTAAGAACCGAATCCCTACGGACTCGATGCCTGCTGAGAATCTTATCATAGCATACTACATTAAAGCCTTGCATCAAAGTATAGCCATTTGGGTAAAATGATCTAAGAAAGCCACGTTGTTAGAGGCCTTTGAAGAGGCCAGTCAAATTGAAAAATACATCCTTAGTTTAAAAGACACTACTAGCAACGAAACAGAAACTAGTTCATCTTCCAAAAAGAAAATCGAAATCCTCCCTAGACCTGCTCAAAATAAAACACAACCTGAAAGCTTAGATTTAGAAAACTTAACAAAAGTCATTCAAAAATTGTCAAATCAAGTTATA
>SNQJ01S0141306.1:0-12926 GCA_010110895.2 Picea sitchensis
AACACAAGAAGACTTGAAACATCTGTCTGTACAGGGAGTAGAGCACCTACCCCAGACAGAGAAGCAGTATCACCCTTGAACCTTAGGAAAGACCACCAACATCGCGAAGTTACTATGCCAAGAGGAGATAAGAATCAGAATGGAAAGAGGAATACCGAGATGCAGATCACAAGCAAGAAGGCTAGAAAGCTCAACAAGAAGAAAGCAAAATTGGAGAAATTACAGGAAGTTCCAGAGAAGACTTCGCAGAAGGAAGGTCTCCAAAATTTGAACTTCGTTGGAGTATCAGAGCAACTCAGATTGTCACTTCACCATGGCAGAGCGATATGACCGTTGGAGGCATTATAACCATTCGATTGACATTTCCAAACGGTTAGAACAATATTTATGATCAGAAATCTCGCCATCGGACCATTGGGACCACGTCGTAATGGACATAACTTCATTGATGAAGACTTCTTGTCCATTGGAGGGATCCATTACATCATTGTCTACTTATTCTGTTTATTGTTGTGCCGAGAACAATTTCATGAATTGTATATGAGCCAACAAGAGAACTCACTGTTATTGTGATGTGCTTACTGAGTCTTCGCTACCTATTCTATTGCATTGGGAATTTGTTCATCAACCTGAGTTATCCGATCTCGCGCATGCATGTCGGACTAACTCAATGCCATAGAAAAATCTGTCGAAGAAGTTCTAATCAAACTTATGGCTGAGAAGGTGATGTCCGTCGGAATTCAAGCTTCATCGACGAGAGGAGTGCAAGCCTCATTGTCGACTGCTCGTGGATCCAAACCATGCTGAGCTGCGGTCGAGAAAAGAACCAAGCATCGGGATGAGTTGGAAAACATGAAGTTAATCCCATCCATCCTTCCCGACTACATCCCGCCTATGGATGGCATGGTGAATCGTGACAGTGTCCCAAGGACTTCGACTACACCTTGGTTACTATGTACCTCCCAAAGGGGATATGCATAGGCAAGCCTCGGCTGGATAAGATCATGACACTAAATATCAACCACTTTAACCTAGGGGATCACAAGAACTTTAGCATGCTTGCTTCTCATAGGTGTTTGACTGGGACGAAGGGGAATAAGTCGAGGATAATCCCCCAACCATGGACTATGGACCTCGTGCAGTCCACTATTCTGAATGTGATGAAAATACCTCATTTTGGAAGGCATAAGGAGGTTAACATGTGCGTTAAGCTCCCGCTGTCGAGCTTCCATGGCGATTATTTGTGGCCAGACAGATGCATCACCGTCGATATGGAATTGATCCATCGGATCACCGGATTGAGCATGCAGGGACCAGACCCGCAAGACTTTTACCCAGGAAAGGCTCCAGACAATGCCCTAGCACAGAAGATTAAAGATACATATGGCGATGTGAAGAAGGGGAAGCGAGGCTACAAGGTAGCCTCCATCCAAAATGGCACAGTGTGCCTTGCTTTCTAGTTGATTGCTAGTAAGCTAGTCCGGAAGAATAGACCCACGCAGGTCACAGGGTTTTTTGTTGACCTCACAGGGAAATGCGTGGAGGGGCTACAGATGAACTGGGCAAAGTATTTAGTGAACTAGTTAGACCAAGACTATTATGAAGCTCAGGATCAGGGCTATGAGTTCCATTTTGGTTGGCTACTGATCCTCATCACGTTCATATCTTGGGAGATGCCAGAAGGTGTGACCTTCCCTGAAATAGAGCCATCTGAACCATTAGCCACAAATTTCACTTCGCTCTGGTATTCGAGAAATATGGGAAAACAATGGCAGTCAAACGCGGTGTTCCACACCTACTACCTGTAGTTAAAGAGGGCTATTTAGGTTGTCCCTTGTATAACGTTGAACACCCTGCACAGGTTCAAGCCATTTTTGAAGTTCCACGCAAACAAACATTTTATCTACATCACTGTGGGCGAAGACAAACACAAAGAAGTACTGCAGAGTTATTACAAACTCATAGAGGAGGACCTAGAAGAAATAACTAAGGAATGGCCTACAAAGCTCCTTATCCCTGTTGACCCCGCAGAACTGTTCGACCCCGAACTAATCGAAATCTCGGTGGTCACTTGTGAAGGGCATGATACACCTGGAACTAGCAAAAAGAAGAAGACAAAAGAGGTCCAGCAACTGAGCAGTGCATAAGAAGAAACTACTTCAGAATCACCTGGAAGAGGAGGTGATGAAAAAGTAGATAAAGAAGAGAACAATGGAAAATAAGATCAATAGAAGCAAGGTGAAGTAACACCACCATAGAATCCCCCTGATGACGTAGAGCCATCTAACAAAAGAAAGGTTTCTCCCACGAAACCCACACCGTGGAAGAAGTCAAAAGCTAGTAAGACAAAGTTGTAGATTGTGCTCATGCTTGATGACTTCGAATTCATCATCGCAGTTGTATCAGACACCTCGAAAGATCTTTTGCAGAGAAATGAAGCTAATCAAGAGACCATGTATGAAAAAATTGAAGCAGAACTACGAGGGGTACAACAAGCCCTTCACTCCAGCCACGCAGTGTCCACTGCGCCCCTACCATAAGAAGAAACAGAGTTGGGAGATAAGCCTACCCAACTCCACAGACTAGCCGATGCGACCGAAGCTCACCTTCGTCGCGCACAAGAAGAAACATAACATTCCACAGTGGCCCTGAAGCAAGCATAAGAGGAAGTGATAGAGAAACGTTGAGTTGCACAGTAGGAGAAGGATGACCTCCAAGAAAAGTTCGAAGAGGAGAAAGCACAGATCCAACATGAGAAAGAACAACTTCTCGTGAAGCAGGTTGGAGTAAAAGAAGCAGTCAGTAGAGCACTTTGCTCTGTGACAGGCTTAGAGAAAAAGGAGGAAGACCCAGTGGAGCATCAAGTAGCACAACTTGCTGAAGCTATCCAGCAACTTCAACAGAGAATAACAAATCTAGAGCTACAAACAGTACCAAGTACTTTACAGGACGTGCGAGACCAAAGAGAAGCCACTGCCCGGAGCGCAGTTGAGAGGATCAAAGCATTAGCTTTGGAATGTCAACAACTTAGCAGTAGAAGTGCACAGACTTATGAGCGACTCCCTGAGGACCCTAAACTGAAGACACTGGAGTCACAACTCCAGGAGGCAAAGAAGCAACTGACGATAGCACAGGCGCAGTTGAAGCTCCTATTAGCAGTTGAGATAATGAAAATATCCCAGGAACAACGCACTGCTCCGCAGCAAGTCCATACCATACAAAGCAAAGTCATGGAAGTAACTCAGAGGCTTCAACCAGTCTAGGACGAAGCTTGCCAACTGTTTGAGGAGATTGAAGGCCGAGGAGCAGAGCTGGAACAAGTAGTCACTTCAGTAGAACAACGCTTAGAGGGACCTATGAATGAGGTAGTTATTCAAGAATTCACCGAGCAGGAGGCCTTGGCGAAGTAGCAGGTCGAAGCATCTCGAGGATTTTGAGGTGGAGCTACCCAGATCAGAGTGACTCAGGATGAGTCACAAGTGAGTGTTGGGGGCCTGTTGTCCCTTGACCAAGTTTTGGAGATCCTTGGTTAGGTTTGACCTATTTTGGGACTTCGACAGACTATCGAAGGTGGAGTGCAAGTCGAAGCGGAGATTGCAGGATCTCGACCCCCTTTTAGGGATTTTTGGGTTTTGGGCTTATGTGACGGGTATGGAGATGTCGGCCCATGGGTTTACCCATGTCTAGGCCCTTTTGTAATGTATAAATAGATGTCTAGGCAACGTAAGAAGAGACAATGTGTGCATATGTGTGATGTTGTGCTAAGTGCAAGTGATAGTTGTAAATGCTTTGTGCATGCTATGTGTTAAGAAATTGCAAGGCTAAGTGCAAGTGATTGTGTAAAGGCTTTGTGTTGTAACCTAGCTCGAGGAAGGAGGATCTGACGAAGTACACACATATCTCCTATCCTATGTAGAGTGGGTTTTGAGGCTTTGTGCATGTAAGGAGATTGACATAATATAATAAAGAAGACGAAGAGTTTGTGGACGTAGCCCCAGGCTGGGGGTGAACCACATATATCCTATGTTATGGTTGCTTTGTTCATTATGGTTGTTTTATTGCTCATATGACTTATGCTTAGTGTAGTAATGTATGTTTAGATGTATCTGATATGGTAGCTTAGTGCTTGTTGATGTAAATAAGTACCGGATCTCATCTATTTTGATGTGCTTAGTGCTTGAATGTGTTGAATCTTGTTGAATATTGCGTTGCTCTATAATTAGGGTTTATCTGTGCTGTGGACAAAGGCTAAGTACTAATGAATGACAACTTCTAAGTGCTCTATTAAGGTGTTGTAATCATAGATCTGTGTCCCATCTAGGTTGCAGACATCTAAGTCTTACAACCACCCCTACCTCTACCTCAGGTGAGACTTCATCTACTTCGCAGGTGTTGCTAAAAGGGTTGGTAGTTAGGGTTTTGTTGGTGTGTTGTTGAAGCATTGAACCCTGGGTTTGCCCCTATGCAAACAACCTCATTGTAATCATTCTGCTTAGACAGATGCACATAGAAGCCACATCTCTTCTTCGAGATAGCTACCACCATTCGAACAAGTTGTTTCCAGTTTTGTAGTTTTACAGTTTCAACCTATTTTATTTATTCAATAAAAGTTATTGTTCACTGGATATCTGTTATTGTTCTCCCTATCTCTATGTTATTGTATTCAGTCTATTATTCCTTTTGTTCCGCTCATAAATCCAAATCATATATATATATATATATATGACTTTGGTTATTTCTTATAAAAATATCACCACCCTTGTTTTATCTTTACACTGGTTTTCTTGATTTTCTTATAAAACTAAGTCGTATCCCTTATAGTGAAGTCGAGACACTATTTTGTATTTTGGTAGTGGTTAGTGAAATTGTACTGTTGAACATTTTGATAAAGTTATTAATATTAAAAAAAAATTTAAATGAGTAAAATACTAAATTAATGTAAATTTATTTTAATTCTTGATTTATTATATATTGAAAATTTATTGAAAACAAGAAGTGTAAATTTTTCCTCATGTTTTTTTATATTAAAAAAAAACGATGTAAGTTAATTCCCTCTATATATGTTATGTGCCAACTTCATGTTGAATACTGAAGAAGTTACACATCTTCCTCATACTAAATAGCACATCATTGAAATGTTTTAATCAAGATCCATCTTAACTATGGATCTATCATGCATCGAGAAGGATCAAATCCCTAGAGATGCAAACCCTTCCTCAAGTTTTTTTAACCTATCTTTTTTTTACTTAAAGAGACTTGATCCCTCTAGACCTCATGATAGATCCAAAGTTAAGATGGACTTACTCTAGTTCTTGCAACGATTTGACTGCTAAATTTTATGGATGTGTACATACCCTACCCCCTCTCGATTTGAACTTTTGATCTCCAAGGACGAAACACTTATTCTTATATATATAAACTCCATCTTGAGCATGAAAAGAATTACACATCTACCTTAATGTTAGCAACACATCATTAAGGTATTTTAACCATAAAAATTTATTTAATTTCAATTGTTTTATATAGAGAGAGAGAGTTGATATTGAAATATTTTGTGTATGGTTGAGATTAAATAAAAAATAAGATGACTATTGATATTAATAAATGGAGAATATTTATTAGAAGTGAAAATAATTAAATAAAGTATAAGTTAGTTATTGAAGATAAAACCTATTAAAAATGTGGAGATGGATTAATGATAATATTAATAATATCATATTAAAAATGTGGAGATGAATTAATGATAATATTAATAATATTAGAGAGATAAGGAGGTAATGATTAGCTTGGAAATTAATGAAGAAAATTAGAACATAAAAATATAAAAATATGATAATAATAATTATATATTATTAGTCCCTTGCCATGAGACTATAGCAATGAATTTTCTTTTGATGTGACATTAATTTGTTTTTTACCAGAAATTTGTGTATGCAATGTAATGTTTAACATAGAAAAACAAATATATATTTTTAGATATAATAAAAATATTTGTGTTTCTCATTTCTAATTGGTCAATAGAATTGAAATGTTATTGCTCCCTTCATGTCTTTCAATATGTAGAATTAATTACATAATCAATGAATTTCACCAATCACCACATCTAAATATAAAAAGTTATACTATGTATTTATTATTATGCATTATTATATTTATTATCTAATATATTATTTATTATTATATTTATGTTATATTTATTATCTAATATATTATTTAGATTATATTTATTATGTAATATAATAAATATTATATAAAAATATATATTATTAAATTTGAAAGGTTTATTTTCAAAAAGAAAATTGAATATTTTTAAAATGCAATTTGCATTTGGCTAGCTTAACTTAATTGGAAGGAAATTTAGGTTAATCCCAAAACTATACAACATCTACATTAAAGTAAAAATGTGGTCAGAGATCCTGACCAACACTGCACATGACAAATCTATAAACTAAGTGGCATGGAGCAGCAAGTCTTCCTCCATTCCTTGTGAGTATAAGTCGAATTCTTTGAATTCTAATCTTTCTGACGATATAGTTATCAATGTTAATTTTTTTCATTTAAAATATTTACAAATTGATTTCTTTTAAGACTATGAAACTAATCCCTAGTTAACATATTGTTCATGATTCACAGTAATCATCATCATCAATAATTATAGGGTGTCAGCGATCATCTCCATTTCCAAATCTACTTGGCAGGGACTAAACTGCCATACAACCCTCGTTATAATATAATAATGAATTATTGACTATAGTAAAGTTAATGTAATTATGAATATGATGGTAATATTGTAGATTAATAATTAAAGCAAGAACATAATATGTATGAGCTAAGCTAATACTATACTATATTAATATAATAAAATAAAGACTTTAGGGTATAAATTATACAAATCTGGAGTAAAGAGAAGGCTTTCACGTGATGAGAAAACTGATACAAAAGAATCCAACAACATGCTAGATAAATCTAGGTTAATCATATTAAAGAAAAATAATAATAATTATAATAATTAATTATAATAATAAAAATATAAATAAAATTTTAATAAATAAATAAAAAAAATATTTTTTTTTGTTTTTTTTTTGTAACTAGGGGAATTGGTAACAACGACAGTATCGTACTCGCATGACACGGGGTTGAATCCTGACACAGGGTCGAATCCTGCCAGCTACCTTATAACCCTAGGGAGAAACGCACAACCCACAAGCACGCCCCCCGAGTAAATCGGGGTGAGAATCGACCTTGATACCTCTTTTTACATATTTCCTTCCATTTACGCGACACTTACACGGGGTCGAATCCTGCTAGCTGCCTTATAACCCCTAGGGAGAAACGCACAGCCCACAAGCACGCCCTCCGAGTAAATCGGGGTGAGAATCGACCTTGTGACCTCTTTTTACATATTTCCTTCCATTTACACGGCACTTACACGGGGTCGAATCCTGTCGGCGGCCTTATAACCCCTAGGGAGAAATGCACAGCCCGCAAGCACGCCCTCCGAGTAATTGGGGTGAGAATCGACCTTGAGACCTCTTTTTACATATTTCCTTCTATTTACACGACACTTACACGGGGTCGAATCCTGACATGGGGTTGAATCCTGCCGGCTGCCTTATAACCCCTAGGGAGAAACGCACAACCCGCAAGCATGCCCTCCGAGTAAATCGGGGTGAGAATCGACCTTGAGACCTATTTTTACATATTTTCTTTCATTTACACGACACTTGCCAATCGGTCTACACCCCTGCGGGCAAAAGGTAAGCGGGCTTGGCCCAATTAAGCATTGTTCCGCGATTAGACCATGTCCTTGCTCGGGTTTGAGCACAAAACCTAACCTTTGTTGCAAGAACGACTTTACCATCTAGCTGCCTCCGCCGACCTTAAATTTATTTTAATCTCAAATATTTTAAACATAATTTTTTATTATCTTTTAATAAATTAAAAACCTCATCTCAACTATTAAACGATAACTCCATTAAAATAAATTATTTATAAGAAAACAAGTATCTCAACTAGTACACCACCACTCCATAAGAAATAAAATTGTTTTTTCTTTAATTAATTTTAAATGTGAGCAGTGCCTTCCGGATACAAAACTTCGTTGTTGCAAATAATTATTTTGTCAGTTGTTGTTTCATTTGATTTATGCGGCATTTGTTGTTGCATATGGTTTACAGCCCAGGGAAATGTGTTGGGAATGAACTGATCACTCCCATTCAGCTTCCATGAAAAAATTCAACTACCTTCTCAAGGATGTCGCAACCCTGGGAAACTACCCATCTATGTCCAGTTCTGTGGGATTTAACATAACGAATAATTTGTGTAATTTGTGTTTGTTTGCTGGACAAATCAGCATTGTAAGGAATATTGGTTTCAGCAGCTTCTCAGTCTCCAATGTTGTTGAAGAAGAAGATTCAAGATATGTTGAGAATTGGGAAGACAATGAAGGACATAGGGAGTCTTGTGATATGACTTCCGAAGTGAGTACAGTGTCTCAAGGGGGTCGATGGGAACAGGTGCTAGACATTTTGGAGCTCATAGACAAAGGAAATGTTCGTCCAGATACCAATATCTATGCACGCCTCTTGCAGGGATGCGTAAATAGAAAGGCTCTTGAAGAAGGTAGGCTAGTCCATACCCATATAATCAATTCTGGATTTAATTCAAACCTTTTTCTATTAAACAGTATTGTAAATATGTATGCCAAATGTGAAAGTATGGAGGATGCACGACAAGTGTTTGACGGAATGCAGAAACGAGACATGGTTACATGGACTGCATTAATCTCAGGACATGTTCAGAATCAACACGGTGAAGAAGCCCTTAAATTATTCCCCCAGATGCTGCGGGCGGGCATGAAACCCAACGAGTTTACATTCTCAAGTGTTTTGAGGGCGTGTGCGAGTATGTTGACGCTGGAACAGGGTAAGCAAGTCCATGCCGATGCCATTAAAAGTGGGTTAGAGCTTCATGTATTTGTGGGGAGTGCCCTTGTTGACATGTATGCCAAATGTCGTAATGTGCAGGATGCACACAGACTGTTTCACAAAATGTCTGAACGAAATGTTGTGTCATGGAATGCTTTGATTGCTGGATACACACAGAATAATAATGGCGAAGATGCCTTGAAACTCTATTCGCAAATGCAAGGAATAGGTATGAAACCGAGCGCATTCACCTTCTCCAGCATTCTTAGTGCATGTGCAAGTCTAGCAGTCATGGAACAGGGTAAGTGGGTACATGCACATATCATAAAAACAGGGTGCAAGTTGGATGTATTTGTTGGGAATGCCCTGGTTGATATGTACGGGAAATGTGGATGTATAGAGGATGCACGCCAAGTGTTTGATAGATTGCCTAGACGGGATGTGGTTTCATGGAATGCTATGATCACAGTATGTGCCCAGCACGGGCATGGAAAGGAAGCTGTTCGGCTATTTGAAAATATGCAATTGGCAGGCTTAAATCCAAACCGCATTACCATTCTCTGTGTTCTGTCAGCGTGTAGCCATGCAGGCCTAGTGAATGAAGGCCGATTCTACTTTGACTCTATGAATTCAAAACATGGGATTACACCAACAGCAGACCACTATGCTTGCATAGTTGATATTCTTGGCCGTGCCGGGCACATCAACGAGGCAGAAGATTTGATCAATAGAATGCCAATTGAACCGACTGCAGGTATTTGGGGTGCCTTGCTGGGTGCCTGCAGAGTCCATGGAAATATGGATGTAGGAAAACGTGCTGCAGAATGTCTCTTCGAGTTGGAACCACATGATGCTGGACCCCGTGTGTTGCTCTCAAATATTTATGCTGCTGCTGGCAGGTGGGATGATGCAGCAAAGGTGAGGAAAATGATGAAAGAAAGTGGGGTGAAAAAGGAACCAGGCTGCAGTTGGGTTGAGGTTGAAAATACTGTGCATACATTTGTTGTGAATGATAGATCACATCCACTAACAGAGAAGATATATGCAATGTTGAAGGATTTGAACGGGAAGATGAAGGAAGCAGGGTATGTGGTTGAGGCAAACTCTGTGGTTCTTGCAGTAAAGAAAGAAGATACTTTCAGCTACCATAGCGAGAAGATTGCCCTTGCTTTTTCCCTTATCAGCACACCCACTGGGGCAGTAATCCGCATCAAGAAGAATCTTCGAGTCTGCAGTGATTGCCACTCTGCATTCAAGTTCATCTCAAAAATTGTTGGGCGAGAAATTGTTGTTAGGGATACCAATCGTTTCCATCACTTCAAGGAGGGTGTGTGTTCATGTGGTGATTATTGGTGATGCAAACTGAACTAAGTCTTGCTTAATGTATGCCTACATTGATTCACCAGTGCCAGATAGGATTTGACAAGCTCAATACGTAAGCATGAGATGAAATATGTATGCTTAAGCTGTGAAACAGAGTGAATTCCATTGATAACAATCTGGTAGACAAAAACCCTGCAACGAAAGTTGTACGACACTAAGTTGAAGAAGTCCTAAATGCTCAGCACTTGAATTTTTCTATTTTCCTGACTATTTTTGGTTTGGAGAAGCTACATGCGTCATTTAGGACCATGGATAATTGGAAATTCTGAAACCAATTAGAACCTGGCAATTGGATTTCATAACCTTTGACTGAATATCAAGTAATTCGCATATGGTCCAGACAGATTGAATGACTTGAGTCAGATTAAGCTTCTTACTCAGGTCACAAGGAAAGTATTTGATCCTAAACCATGCCAACCGTGGACATGATAGTTATATGATTTTAGTCCTATGTAAGTGGCTTTATACTGTAAAGCATACACAGATTTAGTTGACATCTATTGCTATCCTGCACAAGCATTGCGTATAGAAAATGCACATACGATTTTTTGTATGAAAGACCTGGTCATAAAATCAATATACAAAGATAGGAATTGATTAGTAATCTACTTATTGTTTTGCTTTCAGTCTCAAAACGTCTCGCTGCCAGCACCTAATAATGTACTTGCAATATTGCTTTTACTGCTAAAATATCTCGTACTTCACCCAAAACCAAAGAAGACAAAACAGAGGAAACAATGAAATGAGATTTTGGGTGGAATTTTGTTTACTATTTTCTTTGCATGTAAAGATAGTTCTTAATGGATTATCAATAACTCTACACTGTTGAGGAGTCTGTGCTCACTTGAAACTGGAAGATTCCAAGGTAAAGAAACAATACAATGTCACCATATAATATTTCCCTCCACTTCGAGTTACTGCTTGCTAACCATAGGGGGAATCCTTACTTGACTTTAAGAGTTAACTAACAATAAAAAAATGGTCTATATCACTTAAGTTGAAATAAAAGCTTGCTGTCCTGAATAATTCTGCTAATAAATCTGAAAAAACAGCGAGTACAGCATGACCTAATAACTGAAATATGCATGGAAAACAATGTAGAATTTTATTTAAGTGTTGGGCATGCAGCCCATTGCAATTCTAGACTAACAAACGTTGATGTTTCTCTCTATTTCTGTGCCAAAAATGAAATCACAGCGACCTAATCTTGTTGTGATTTAATAAAAAACTTATTTAAAGTGATTTATAATTGCTTAATTATATCCCTACAATGTCTCTTAATTATATCCCTACAATTTTTGGTGTAGATATGATAGTTTGTTTTTATACGAGGAATTAATCGATGAACCAATGCCTTTAATGGAGTGAAGAAAGATGGAAGAAAAAAGAAAGTGAATAGGGCAGAAGAATAGTCAATGCCTTTATTACCGAGGGTTGTAGGATGAACAAAGTCTTGACAAGTTTGGAAAGCAAGGGCTCCAAGATACAATCCAACTCTGCTAGATGGGATAGGTACAATCATGATCCAACAAAGCAAACTCCACTATCACAGGTACTTCATGCAAGCTTTCAACTTCACTTTCTCAAGAGAGAATAAGCAATGGAGAAAATGGAAGAAAGGGCACATGCTTTAGTGCTTAACAACTCAAAATAATAACTATCTCTTTCTCCTTTTTGCTTTGTACAATATATAGAAGAATGAGGGAATAAGAATAGGTAATATAGAAAATAGAAGGGAAGTAAAAATAGTAGTCTTCAAATATACTAATCATTTTTGGTGTGAAAATAACATGTATGAAGAAACTACTCCAACCCTCCTTCCATAATAACCACCTACAAGAGAAACTACACTTGTGTATGGCTATTTTCTTTTAATGCACTCTTTTCATACCTAAAATAAACCCTACATATTTTCTATAGAGAAAATCCCCTAAAATTAACCTTAAATTATGGAATATGTGAGGATAAAAAATAGTATGATGAGCTAGGTTAATTTTAAGAATGAAAAACTTTAAAAATAACAATGTAAGCTCCTATAGGCTAAGCACTCCTCAGCGAAGGTCACATGAAAAGACCTTCCTGACCATGCCAAAATGCAATTGGTTCTTGAAATTCCAATGTTCTTCGAATGCCTTGAAATCAGACACTAATGCTACTCGCCACATTGGTTACTCAAAAGTCTAGTCACCTTCCTAAAAACAACACCACCTCGAAATCAACTAAAACTTGAACCATACGCAAATGGTCCAATTGGGTCCTCAAATATGTAATTGTCCTATTAATCAAACCAGTCTTAGAAGTTGCTAAAAATAACTTCTCATATTTTCTCAAATTTGAAATCCATACACATCTTTCAAAAGGGTATCCAAAAATATGATCATATCCCAAAAAATATAACTCTATAGAAACCAACGTGACCATTGTTGGATTACTGAGACGGGGGGTGAATCAGTGATATATCAATTTAACCATATAATCCAAGTGCTATATCAATGAAGCATTATTATTCAATAACTGCAGAGTAAATAAGCAATGAACAAATGAACAATCATGCACATACACAGTACACAGTACACCAGTGTTTTACGTGGAAACCCAAATCGGGAGAAAACCACA
>SNQJ01S0141307.1:0-19876 GCA_010110895.2 Picea sitchensis
TGGTAAAGCCTCTATTCAAGATGAAAGAACTTGCATACTCAAGCTAGAGCTTGTGGAAATGACTCTCTTAGCTAGAAGGGAAGACTCTCCAAACTAGAAGAAGGTACACAAACATTTATTTTTGTGATTAAAATAAATCTCGAGTTAGGAGGGAGCATTAAAAATATCATTTATCTTTGTAATTGAAAAAATAGTCTAGATTGGACAGATGCTTTTCTATTCGGAAAGTGGATTGAGATTTCTGACGAACAATGACTTCCCATTGTAGTTAACATGGGAGGCAGATTGATTGTTGATGTAGCATAGACAACTTCCCATTATGGGGAGTGGTCAAGGACAGTCATTCTTCTTGGCAGTCACTCTGAGTAGTGGTCAAGTAGAGTGGTCCACCTCGTCAGGTAGTCATTCTTTCGAAGTTCATAGTTGTGAGAAGTTTTGAATAATCGTCCGTTTTGGAGGTTGATGCAGGACAAATATTCCTCGAGGGTTATACATTCTCTCCAGGTTACACTTTAGTGTTGGAGGAATGGCCTAGGGTGGGGAATGGTCTAGACAATTATTCCTTGAGGGAAAACTCATTCTCTCCAAGTTACACTTTGTTTAGTGTCGGAAGAATGGCCCAGGGTGGGGAGTAGTCCAGGCTCAACAATCAGGGATAGTTATTCCTCGAGGGAAAACTCATTCTCTCCAGGTTACGCTTTGTTTAGTGTCGGAAGAATGGCCCTGGGTGGGGAATAGTCCAGGACAATCATTCCTTAGGGAAGACTCATTCTCTTTAGGTTACACTTTGTTTAGTGTCGGAGGAATGGCCCAGGGTAAGGAATGGACCAAACATTTCTCAAGAGGAGACTCATTCTCTCCAGGTTACACTTTGTTTAGTGTCGAAGGAATGGCCCAGGGTGAGAATTGGTCGAGGCTCAGAAATCATAAATAATCCTTCTTCCTTGGTTGAGAAGAAAGGGGCAAATAGCCCATTGTTGATATTCTATATTGAGGGCAGACATTCTTTCATATCTCATATACGTGAGTGACAGAATGGCCCAAATGATTATTGTTGATATTCTATACTGAGGGCAGACACTTTTTCAAGATCTCACAGATGTGAGTGAAAGATTGGCCCAGATGATTTAGTTTTTATCATAACATTGTTTCTATGCAGATGAAGAGTACTGTGGTGGTAGACATTCTTTCAGATCTCATAGACGTGAGTGAAAGATTGGCCGAGATGATACAGTTTTTATCATAACATTGTTTCTATGTAGAATACTCTCATATGTTTGTTATGAAGACTATATGATAGTAGATGAGGACTATTGTGGTGAATATGTTTCGCCATTCACAACCATACGTTTTTTATCAAGTACTTATGTATTACTTGATGTGGTAGTGAACCATTGGATTGTAGTCATGTACTACTATGAATAGACACAGGTTTGTTCTATCCTTGTTCTAATTTCCTTGAAGACTATCAACAAATTATTAGAGATGATGATCATTCAGATGAATGATGAACAGAGATTTTACAGACATAAAATAGTTTAGAACCTTTTACTCCTCTTGTATCACTCCATGGTGAGAGTGACTTATCCAACATCATATCCAATTACTCAAATGAAGTATGGTTTCGAGAGATGATGCAGCTGATGATGATGGTGATGCTCATGATCTAGTCATGAAATAGTCTAGATGACTATATTGATTCTACTGCATAAATGGTATGTTTTGTGCTCAAGTCCATTACCTGTAAATACCTCTATAGCTAGGAGGGAGCGTTAATATTATGGTATTTGCGGAAGGTATTTACCCCCACGTGTGAACCTGACGAGAATAGAAGACTTCGGGAAGAAAGAGAATCCCTAATGAATTGGCTAATAACACTAGAAGCCTTGTCGGCTAAAGAAGATAATTTATATTAGGCTATTAGCCCCCAAGAGAAGAAGTCGGCCATAATTAATAATAATATACTGAACAGACACATACCCAGAAGGAGAATTCGGCCCCAACAAACTAGCAGAACCACTATAAATACAGGGCACCAGTTCTCATTTGTCACATCTCAGAATTGTAGTTCTGTAGTTTGGTGTGCACTGCAGTTGCAGTTTTGGTGCACAGGTTTAGAGGAAGAGCTAGTGCAGCTGCAGCAGTAGTAAGTTCTCAGTTTTGGCTTGAATATCTCTTATCTAGGGTTTGGGACTATCTGATCAGTCTTTTGTGTTGTGATATCCTTGGGGAGAGATGCACTGCTCTTTGTTTGGCTATCTAGCCTAGGGTTTGCTTCCAGAAGAATTCTCAGTCAAGGTTAAGGTGCTCGGAGGGAGGCTTCAGCCTGTGGTTGGGTGATGAGGGTATTGTCAATGGTAAAATGAGCACACCATCTTCTATATTCTAATAGATGGTTGGAACAATTGTATTTTTATCCAATTCAACATCTAATGGTTGATTGTTTCCTCGGGGCTTGGACATTGTCTTTTGTTTAAAATTACTTTAACCATATAGGAAAGTTTTGTTCTCTCTTGTCTAGATTTAATTAGAGAAAAAGGCAAGTCTTGAGTTCACTTTGATCCTCAATTGTTGGTACCATATGGGTGAATAAATCACCAAGATCCGAAAGGGATCATTTTCAAACATTGTTCCAATGGATGATGGGTTGAAGCCTAGATGATGGGTTGAAGGCTTATTGTGGAAATTTCAGTTAAATGGTGCACATACTCCAATTTTACCTAGTACACTCCCTGTACATGTGGAAATTAACAATATTTACAATCAATCACAAATATTATATAGCATGAACCTGCACCCTCTCATCTTTATCCATATCAAGTACATATTTTATAAATAAAATATTACCTTAGATTTATTTATTTCAACATGATGTACACTTAAAGAATCAAAGTACCTACATAAAATTAATATCTTTGTGATGCCAATACAATAAATTTTATAAAGAAAAACAATTTTATATAGTAGTTATGCATTGTGTTGATAAGTAAAACACTAGATATAATTATAAATGGGTCTCTCACATGCTTGATATTATACCTAATTTTACGCTTTCCAAAACAAAGTGCATAAAAGGAAATAAAAGAAAAATAATATGGTTTAAGTACTCATTGTTTTTTTTGTCACACCAATGTCCTTCAACATAGTATATTGGTGGATTTTGAGTTGGAAAAGTTCAAAGAGAAAAAATTTAACCATTTATTATCAAACTCCCATAACAAAATCTCCCTTCAACATAAATTTTGCTATAATGATCCAATAAATACATACTTGGAAATTCAAATTAAGAAAATTCGAGTAAAGCCCAAACCCATTAACCATATCATTATGAAGTTAAATGGCTCAGATTTGAAATCCCATATATTCAATGCTCCTTATATAGGGAAATAAATCCTTATGAATTTTCAAAGAAACCTAGCTTTAAAGAAAACCTCAAATTTAGCATTGAAATCGTGTTCAAGGAAGGTTGATTGAATGGAACATGGACACATTTTAGGGATAATACAAGTGTGTTCATATGCTAAATCCACCTTTATATAGGTATTTTTTAATTTTTAATGAAACAATATACCATATATATCTCATATATAATAGAAAATTGAGGCAAAACCATTAATATTTAAAAAATAGCCATTCAATTTTGAAATAGCTGAAAATTAGCTCATGAATACAAATTTTCCCTTAAATAAGATATTACAAGTCACACATATTGGTGGTGATCAATATAAATAAAATGATCACACAATTGGTTTCCAAAGATATAAATTTTCCCTATAGCACTTAGATGCAAATATTTTAATTGTTAAGAAAGAAAATCCCCAATCCAAATATTATTGTATATTATTCTATTATTAGTAAATATTATTAGAATGTGGAAATTGAAATAGAGAGTAACTAGAATCTCTTCCAAATATATCCCTCATAAACTCTATTAGATCAATTCGAATGCATTGAAATACAAAATTCAAATGGACAAATATTATTAGGATATTGAAATTGAAATACAAAATTCAAATTGACAAATATTATTAAGATGTTGAAATTGAAATAGAGTACTTAAAATCTCTTCCAAATCTACCGACAAATGTCCCTAATAAAATGAATTAGATCAGTTCAAATGCATTGAAATACAAATTTCAAATGGATAAATATGATTAGAATGTTGAAATTGAAATAGAGAGTAAGTAACAAGTGTCCCTAATAAACTGCATTAGATCAATTCAGATGCATTGAAATACAAAATTCAAATGGAGAAATATGATTAGAATGTTGAAATTGAAATATAGAGTAAGTAACAAATGTCCCTAATAAACTACATTAGATAAATTCAGATGCATTGAAATACAAAATTCAAATGGAAAAATGATCTGCTGAAGGAAGGAGATATGATAGTGAAGGTGACCAAACAAGCCATTTTCTAGAAGTTGACCAAAAACTCAATAGGGGTGCAACTCTGAGGAAGGGAACATCATTAGTTTTGGGTGGTCGAGTGATGGAGATCTAGTGTTGGGATGATCTGAGAGTATCCAAGAGGAAGGGGATATCTCTGTGCGAGTCTTTGGGATTAGAAGGAGAATCTCAGTGGATCCATAGAGGAGGGCACACTTACTTCATCCCGACAATGAGAAAACTAGCAAGGGCACAAAACCTAGGTTGGTGTGCCCTTTTGTTTGCTTCAGAAAAACTTGTCGAAATGGATTTTCCCCCTGGGAGACTGGTTAGATAACAACTTGAGTTTGCTATCCAAAACCCCCAAAAAACAAAAATGCAGTAAAAATGTGAAGTAAAACTCACACAACAAAAACCAAGTGAGACAATCGCTTCAGGAAAAGAGAAGAATGTTTTATTTGAGTCTTGTTTCACCTTATATACTCAGGAAACCATTTATTTACATATGCATATTTAAACAAGCGAAAAAAATGTGAAGTGGGTTGAGCCTAGGTTGTTGAAGTGTGTGCCCTAGGTGGGCGTTCCCCTAGGTGGCCTCCTTGGCCCAATTCCTCCCTGTTTAAATTTGGAAGCATCCCAGCTTCCATGAGAAGGTGAGGAAACTTGTTATGCAATAATTTAGGTGTGATCCACTTTTCCTAAGCTCGAGTTTGGCCTTGGCTGGCCAAGAAATATGAAGTGTAGGCCCGTGCCTTGTAGAGTGGGTCTGGGTGTCTAGTAGAGTGTCTTTGGCCAATGTGAGTTGGAAATATGGAATGTTGTCCAGTGGATGAGTAATGGTAATTGGTTCCTCCAAGAGGGGAGGCTCAAACAACTTCAAGTGATTTACATTAATAACATTGTGGATTCCCATTTGTGGTGGCAGATCCAACCTACAATAATATTCTCCAATCTTGTCGAGGATGGTATATGGGCCGTATCTTATTGGAAGAAGCTTGTGATGGTGACCTTTGAAGAGATTATTATCCAATTGTAACTAGACTTGATCCCTCGGTTGAAAGGACATGAAGGTCATTTGTTTTTCATGGCACTGCTTGGCATGCTCTTGAACTTCTTTAACTGCTTCTATTATTGTAGTGTGGCATTGTGTAATTTGTTGGAGAAATCGTTGTGGTGAGACTTCTTCCTTTTGTTTATGGAAGGTACCTTGAGGAGCCCAAGTGAGTGGGAGTTTGGTTTGGAACCCCAAGAAGACTTAAAAAGGTGAAAAAACTGTAGAAGAATGTGTTTCCTTGTTGTATCTATGATGTAGGATGTGCAAGTAATTGTCCCATTGTTTGTTGTGCCCAAAGTGAGTTAAGAGAGAATGAACCAAGATACTCTTGAAAAACTTTGTTTGGCCATTTGTTTGAGGATGGAATGCAGTAGAAAACTTGAGGTGGCACCCAAATAGCACCCATATTGTCTTCCAAAATGTGTTGAGGAAGCGTGAATCTCTATCTGAGATGATAGTGCTTGGGAGGCCAAAATGGGGCCAGACATGTTGGAAGTAGAGTTCCCTTTTTTGTACTATTGTAGTAGTCTTTTTATGTGGGATACAAAGTGCCATTTTGTTGAAGCATCATACCACTACCCAGATTGTATCATGTTTCTTTTGGGTTGTCAGAAGTCCACTGAGGAAAATTCCACTGAGGAATTCCATTGAGATTGACTCCCAAGGTTGGGAAGGAAGAGGTAGTGGTTGATATAATCCATGCTTCCAGTTGGATGGATTGGATTGTAAGCATAATGGACATGCTCGGATAAATTTTTCAACTTGAGGCTGCATGGAAGGCCAATGGAAATGGCGTTGCAAATGTTGGATGGTCTTTGTGGTACCAAATTCCCCCCCATAAGATGAAGCATGTGCCTCCCTACTGAGAAAAAGGTCGTCCTCTCAGTGTGGAACACATAACAAATTCAACTTATAGAGACATCCATCCCGAATAGTGTATTCTAGGAAGGGGGTCTAATTGATCATTGTGGGAGTTAGCAATGTCGCCCAGATCTCTTGAAAGTCAGGG
Organism: Picea sitchensis; assembly: GCA_010110895.2. Classification (NCBI taxonomy): domain Eukaryota; kingdom Viridiplantae; phylum Streptophyta; class Pinopsida; order Pinales; family Pinaceae; genus Picea; species Picea sitchensis. The sequence goes on from SNQJ01S0141307.1 coordinate 6,453, forward strand.
TCAGTAGCATATTGATCCTTCCATGTGTCATAGGGAGCACAATGCACTTCTAGAAGTGAGAGAACTAGAGTGGGGTGGGCAGTTAGCAAATCAGCCATCTTATTAGAAGTTCCTTTCTTATAACTGATGACCAAGTGAAATTGTTGAATATAGGAGGACCATTTAAGGTTCCTTTGTTCCCGAATCTTCTACTCAAAGTTGATGAAAATCAAAGGGTGGTGGTTTGTATGCAGAATGGTTTCTTTACCCAAAAAATAATGCCTCCATTGCTTGAGGGCTTGAACGAGACTATAAAATTCTTTGTTATAGGTGCTATAATTTTTCTTTACCTCGGATAGGGTTTTAGAGTGTTAATAAATGGGGTGTCCTCCTTATTTATGTACGACACCAATAACATATTGTGAGGCATCAGACTCAATCTCAAAGGGTTGGGAGAGGTCTAGTAGGTGTAAGACATGGGATAAGCAGATGGCTTCTTTGAGCTGAGAAAAGTGACTAGTTTCTTCTTTACTCGAGATAAATGTAGAAGAACTATTTGAGAGTTGATGCAAAGGATGAGCAAGTTGTGAAAAACATGGAATGAACTTACGATAGAAATTGATGCCACCCATAAATCGTTTGAGCTCCCTAGCTGAAGGAGTATTCAGAGAACTTGTTGGACATGGTGCATGTGAGTGTCCCATGTCTGAATGAAGATGAGAATGTCATCTAAGTAGATGACCACAAATCGACCCAAATGTGACCTGAAGATGTCATTGATGAGACTCATGAACCTGGATGGGGAATTGGTGAGGCTGAAGGGCATAACTTTCCACTCAAAAAGACCAATTTTGGTCTTGAAAGTTGTTTTTCAAACATCATCTGGGTTCATTTGAACCTGATGGTAGCCTATTGTTAAGTCCAATTTAGTAAACCACTTAGCTCTATTGAGGGTGTCGAGTAACTCTTCAATCCGGGGCAGGGGTAACAGTTTTTTTTACTGTGGCTGTGTTAAAGGCTTGGTAAGCACATTTCTGAAGTATCTTCTTTAGGGATGCGATAGAAGAACAGGGAGAAGATGATGGTTGGATGTGGCTAGAGTTGATGAGGTCGGTCAATTGTCTTTCTATTTCCTCTGTTTCTCATGGGGCCAATCGGCATGTAGGGGCATTAGGTAATGCAGATATGGGGATGAGGTGAATGGAATGGTAAATGTGTTGGGAGGGGGGGATTCCCACCAGAGATTGAAACACATATGAAAACTCTTGGAGGAGGGGAGTCATTGTTTAAGGAACAGGGTGAGTTGTATTTTTTGGTGTTATGGGGTGCACTAGACAAAGAGAGACATATTGGTTTAAATGTACATGCGGGATTTGTTCTTTGGTAGTAGGAGGTTTGGGGGTTGTTACGGTTAAGATATAAGTGTGGCCTTCTTTCGTAGTTTTGTACTAGTGGGATTTGGCCATAAGGATAGAATTTATTTGGGTTTGTTATGGGATCCCTAGTAGCAAATCCGAACAATCCAAGGGGGAAACATCACAAAGGACAATATCTTTGAATTGGCCAATGGAAAAAGTGACTAGACAATGCTGATAAACTAAGAGGCAGGGGCCATCCTTCTGGACCCATCCGAACTGATAGGGTTGTGGGTGGGGAGTAGTAATGAGTTTAAGGTGGTTGAAAAGGTTAAATCCAAGGATTTTTTAATTTGGCAGTTATGACTGAAGAGGGGTTGGGTGGAGGATGTCAAATCTTCATGGGTCATTAGGATCAACGAAGGATCTACTTATGTGGGATTGTCCACGGGAACTTCTTCGATATATTCCACTTGGGGGGGGGGGGGTAATGAGATCAATCAATAGGATTTTTTTGGTCTTTATATTTTGGAGGATTTGACAATCTAAAGAATTGTGTGAGGTATTCTTGTGGAATGAGCATAAGTGTCCTTGTATTTGTATGAGGTATGGTATTTTTAGCCCGAGGAGGTGGAAAGAGGGCTGAAGGATTGGATCTGGATGGTTGAGAGGAAAAGGGGTTGGTGTAGGGGTGGTACTGAAGAGTGTGACCTCTAGGACTTGATCTAATACAATTTATTAGGGAGAGATCTGTATTTTTTTAGATATGTGAAACTCCTCTCTATTATAGTGGATATCTACGAACCCTTGGGGATATGAGATCTATTGATCCTCTTGAATGAATAAGTAAACCCTGAAATGGGTGAAATATGAACTAGTTCATGAAAACCCCAAAAAATATTGGATTAATCTTCAAGATTAGGATCTTGAGGCTCTAATACCAATTCTTCTCCCAAAGGAAGGAGATCTGATAGGGAAGGTGACCAAATAATCCATTTTCTGGGAGTTCACCAAAAACTCAACACGGGCACTACTTTGAGCAAGGGCACATCATTAGTTTTGGGTGGTCGAGTGATAGAGATATAGTGGTAAGATGATATGAGAGTATCCAAGAGGAAGGGGCTATCTCATGCGAGTCCCAATGTATCCATACAATACAGGAGGGTGCACTTACTTCATCCCCACAATGAGAAAACCATCAAGGGCGCAAAACCCAGGTTGGTGCGCCCTCTTGTTTTCCTCAGAAAAACTTCCTGAAATGGATTTTCCCCCTAAGATATTGGTTAGCTAACAAATTTAGCTTTCTCAAACGGAACATCCATGAAGAGAGGCCCACTACTAACCTTGAAAAAATTCCAAAAAAAAAAATGCAGTAAAAACAAGAAGTAAAACTCAGACAACAAAAACGAAGTGAGACAATAGCTTAGGAAAAGAGAAGAATGTTTTATTTGATTCCAGGTTCACCTCAAATACTCACGGAACCATTTATTTACATATGCATATTTAAATAGCATCAAAAATGTGAAGTGGGTCGAGCTTAGTTGGCTAATGTGTGCCTCCAAGGTGGGCGTTCCCCTAAGTGGCCTCCTTGGCCCAACAAATATGATTAGAATGTTGAAATTGAAATAGAGAGTAAGTAACAAATGTCCCTAATAAAGTGAATTAGATCAATTGAGATGCATTTAAATACAAAATTCAAATGGACAAATATTATTAGAATGTTGAAATTGAAATAGAGAGTAAGTAACAAATGTCCCTAGCATTAGATCGATTGAGATGCATTGAAATACAAAATTCAAATGGAAAAATATGATTAGAAAGTTGAAATTGAAATAGAGAGTAAGTAACAAATGTCCCTAATAAAGTGCATTAGATCAATTCAAATGCATTGAAATACAAAATTCAAATGGACAAATATGATTAGAATGTTGAAATTGAAATAGAGAGCAAGTAGAATTTAGGATATTGGAATTGAAATACAAAATTCAAATGGACAAATATTATTAAGATGTTGAAATTGAAACACATTAGGTAAAATTTGTTTTAAATCTACCAACAAATGTCCCTAATAAACTGCATTAGATCAATTGAGATGCATTGAAATACAAAATTCAAATGGACAAATATGATAAGAATGTTGAAATTGAAATAGAGAGTAAGTAACAAATGTCCCTAGTAAACTACATTAGATTAATTCAGATGCATTGAAATACAAAATTCAAATTGAACAATATGATTAGAATGTTGAAATTGAAATAGAGAGTAAGTAACAAATGTCCCTAATAAACTTCATTAGATCAATTCAGATGCATTGAAATACAAAATTCAAATGGACAAATATATGATTAGAATGTTGAAATTGAAATAGAGAGCAACTAACAAATGTCCCTAATAAAGTGCATTAGATCAATTCAGATGCATTGAAATACAAAATTCAAATGGACAAATATGATTAGAATGTTGAAATTGAAATAGAGATTAATTAGAATCTCTTCCAAATATGTCCCTAGTAAACTATATTAGATCAAATCAAATGCATTGAAATAAAAAATTCAAATGGACAAATATTATTAGGATATTGAAATTGAAATACAAAATTCAAATGGACAAATATTATTAAGATGTTGAAATTGAAATAGATTAGGTAAAATATCTTCCAAATCTACCAACAAATGTCCCTAATAAACTACATTAGATCAATTGAGATGCATTGAAATACAAAATTCAAATGGACAAATATGATTAGAATGTTGAAATTGAAATATAGAGTAAGTAACAAATGTCCCTAATAAACTGCATTAGATCAATTCAAATGCATTGAAATACAAAATTCAAATGGACAAATATGATTAGAATGTTGAAATTGAAATAGAGAGTAAGTAACAAATGTCCCTAATAAACTACATTAGATCAATTCAGATGCATTGAAATACAAAACTTAAATGGACAAATATGATTAGAATGTTGAAATTGAAATAGAGAGTAAGTAACAAATGTATCTAATAAACTGTAGTAGCTCAATTCAGATGCATTGAAATACAAAATTCAAATGGACAAATATGATTAGAATGTTGAAATTGAAATTTAAATAGAGACTAAGTAGAATCTCTTTCAAATCTGTCCTTAATAAACTGTATTAGATCAATTCAAATGTATTGAAATACAAAATTCAAATGCACAAATATTATCAGGATATTGAAATTGAAATACAAATTTGAAATGGTTAAATATTATTGAGATGTTCAAATTGATATAAAGTAGGTAAAATCTCTTCCAAATCTACCAACAAATGTTTCTAATAAACAGCATTGCATCAAATGCATTACATCAATTCTAATATACATGACTCATTTTTTACATTTTCTCATGGCCATATCGGATCCAGTCACCAAAATTAGGATAGTTACATCAAGTTGAAGCACAAACCTTCGCTAACATTGGAAAGGTGGATTACACATTATTCTCCAGCTTTGAAGAGAAATTAGCTTTGTCAGATTTGAATGTGTTTGCTCCTCGTGCTGTCATTCTCTATGTAGAGAGGGTAAAGTAAAAAACGATGAGATTGTTGTTATAGCACTAGCCTATTGAAAATATTAGCATGAGGTCTTCCTTGCCTTGTAATATGCTCACGACTGGAAGCTTTATTTAATCTGCAAAAGGAATTTTTAATATATGTGAGCAATTATGATCTGGAAACCTTACCACATGCTGAATTTCAGTTCCTTTCAAAATGGAAAGTAAAATACTTTTGGAATCCTTATACCCTTCAAGTTTATCACTGCAAAAACATTTCAGTACAATGAAACGAACTAAATAGTAGCATTAACACACCAATCCCAATCCATAGTAGGCGAGTGCCGCTAGAAACTGCAGTCCTGCTTTGGCTCCGTTTACGCCAACTGTGAGGCATATCCTGCATATGGCATAAAGGGATCCAGGCAGATATACTTTGTCTCTATAGTAGTGGTGCGGTGCCTCATATTTCTGTCTTCCTCCTGCACAATAATACAGTAAAAAACGACGTCATTAAATAAAGGCACCATTTATTTTAGATTTCAACTAATGCACCACTGTAAATGAAGGCGAAGACATGATAAGGAGAAGAAAATATTTGAAAATGATATATTGTCCTCAAATTTATATGCGTGACTAGAAGCATAGTAACCTAATGCACCACTGTAAATGAAGGCGAAGACATGATAAGGAGAAGAAAATATTTGAAAATGATATATTGTCCTCAAATTTATATGCGTGACTAGAAGCATAGTAACCTAATGATCGCTTCTACCAAAAAAAAAAAGAGCCCGTAAGAAAAATGATGATGTTATTGCCTTTCCATTTGCATTTACGTTGTTGAGACACGTAGTGGTTTTATAACAGATTTTTTAGGCAGGATATTAATGACAAAACACATAGGTCGGTAATTCATGGAAAAAGATTATGGAACAAACTAAACCTATCTATAACTACCGAGTCCTCTTAAAAATATTAAATCTCAAGTCAAATTCAAAGTAAGTCTTCATAATCATGTAATAGAACTGCATTATGATAATGGACTCCATTAAATGTTGATTTATATGTCCATTATGGTAATGGACTGCATTATGGTAATTTTAACCTTGCTATTATGATAATGCGCTACATTAAATGTTGACCCATTTTGTAATGGACTGTATTTAAGATACATATCCCTCTCATAATAGAATACATTTATTAGGAACTTAAAGATTGCTCGAATCAATTTAGATCTAAATTATTTATATGATAAAAATCATTGAATTACAAAGTATATGGGTTGTATTTAATATGCATATTCCTTCCCATGGAATACATTTAATAGGTAATTAAAAATTGATCTAATCAATTTTGATCCAAATTATTTATATGATAAAACCTATTAAATTATAATGAATATGACTTTTTTTTAAACAATATGTACTTCTTGTTTGCCTTTAATTTTATTTCTTCTTATTAAAGTTTTATAAAGAAAACCTAAATCCACATCAATTTTCAATTCAATTCTTTCTCTTCTTTTGTCTTGTCAAACTAAATTTTAATATTCTCTTTAATGTCAATGTATTTAGTTTTCACATATAAATAAGATGATTTGATATATTAAACATTAATTTTAATTTTTTTAGTTTATATTAAATTTTATTAGTGTATATTTTATAATATAATATTAAAGAAATTATATTATTTATTTGGTATAAAGTTATTTAAATTTTATATAAAATTAATATAATAAAATATTTGTTTATTTGTTCATATAAATTACATTTATTTAAATTAAATATTTTTTAAATACTTTAATATTTCATTTTCATCACTAATCTTTTTAAATATTTAATAGTTTTGAAATTAAAATGGATTTAAGTTAGTAAATATTATAGCCATAAAGATGCTAGTCTACATACATTTAATCATTCTAATTAAAGAATATTTTATTTTACAAAAATAAAGTCGTATACATCAATTTATTATTTGAATAAACTATATTGTTAAATTAAATTATTATTTTATTATTAATATAATAAATTATGTAATCATTCTAATTAAAGAATATTTTATTTTACAAAAATAAAGTCGTATACATCAATTTATTATTTGAATAAACTATATTGTTAAATTAAATTATTATTTTATTATTAATATAATAAATTATTATTAATATAAAAAGATAGAATTTGAGATAATAATATATTATTTTTATGGATAAATTATATTATCTATTCTTTTGATTATATATTATTAAAATTGAAAAGGATTTCTTGCAAATAAAAGTTATTTAATGATGACATTAAAATAGAAATTAAAAGAAAGGGTTGAGTTTTTTGTCATCACACTTAAGTTTAACTTTTTCTTTGTAAATATCCATCCCAACTCTATTTTTTATTATTATTTTATCTTTATTTGTTCTTGATAATGGTTGGGGTGTCCACTCAAATGTTGAACACTTCAAAGTATTATACATAGTTTATCTCCTAAAAGTTCAAGCAATATTATAACTCACTATGAAAAGCTAGACACTTGGATTATGTATTATTTATTAAAAATATTTATATTTAATTATAAATAAAATTACTTAATCTTTTTGATTTTAATTTTTCGATTGACATATATTAGATAATTTATTTGTGTAGTGGATTTTGAGGCATGTCATACATTTTGATGCATGACATACATTTCCAAAGGGAATTGTAATGGCCCCATCGTTACGACTACAAGCGAAGCAGAAAGTGATTTTTTTTTCCTTTTTACATGACGACAACTACGATTACAACTAAACAACACATCCCATAGTGAGCACCACGCCCGCAGAACAAACAACAGACAACTACGACTCCACGCACTAGGACAAGAGAAACTGGGCGAAACATGCGTAAAACAAAAGAGAGAAGCGACTACCCGTCTGACACAAGCATGACCACGCCTATAAGCTATGGGACAACATCCCCATCCTGACACAATGACCTCGATGACCAAATACTAGAACCTCAAGGACATGCAAATGCAACGCATGAAGGCATTACAACCCAAGCGCTAACAACAACTTACAACGATCAACCACACCCACACAGAAAGCAGATACCCTGCCCAAGTCATCCTTCACCTCTATCCCTTAGGGAGCACAATGATCCCCTCATCAGGAATCATGTCGTCCCCAGGTGATAGGCGTGACATTAACCTTGGTTCCACCTAACCTATCTGGACCAAAGACTCACAAAAAATCCAACTTCTAGGTGATCAACATAACCATCCAAACACATGACGAAAAATCCCTAGTACCCAACCCACAAGTCAACAAGACGACTAAGAAAATCTTATGACGCTAAAAATTATTGCACAAAAAAATCAACTTGAACATGGGAAAATATTAATATTATCTCACATAGCTCGATGAAATTGTAATCCAAATCCCAAGATGAGATAAATATCTATCGCTGTCATTTAAAACTAAAACTACATAAATTTAAATGTTGTCCTTACATATAAAATGTAGGATTCCTTTAATGACCTTGTCGTCCTTTAATTATGAAATTGAAACAGATATAATTATTATCCTCAGGATGAGTTTGCTATCTATCTAAGAGTTCACAAAACAAGTTTTATAATGATTAGTGAATAAGCTAGAGTTTGCCAATAAGAAAATCATCAAATTGCTATAAGAAAATCAACAACAAAATTCACCTTGCCCAACACCACCAATGGTTGTCTCTAAATAAGTTGTTGTCTATTAATGAAGCTATTGTCTACTAAAATATATGTGAGAAGATTGTAAGTAAAATACGTAAAATCGCTAAGTTAAATATATTAATTGTTGTCATTTAAAGATGCGGTAGGTAGAAATAATATAAGATATAATGGAATTAGTGTGAACGTGTGTAAGGGTAATAAGTACAATGGAGTGAAATTGTAGATAAACATATGGCATGTAAAATGTAACAAAGAGTGTAATAGCTATCCAAAACATGGAGTAATAAACCAACCCTAGTGAGATCTATTCCCAATGCTTTTCACTCACCCATCTCAAGCGCAGACACATCAAAGCTATAAGTTTCGCATGACAAAAAAGGATTCGTTGTCTAATCAAAACAATTGCAAAGTCACTATCTCACACAATCATCCATGGAATCATTGCCTAATCTTGTACTCAATGTAGACCATAAAATTAGCTAATAATGCAGCTTTAAATAGTGGCAGTTAAGGCCATCATAAAGGCAATAAATTCATGTTCTTTGAAATGGTAGGATGGTCGTTCTTAGAATTCACCCTACAGGAATGGACAACACTTGGATTTGATGTCATGAATCATAGAAATTGCATGGGTAAATTGGCAGTTAGTAGGTAATACATGCAATCAAAATCATTGAGCGAAATTATGGAAATCAAATTAAAATGCAGACATGGAGGTTATGTTTCGAGTCTCTCGTGGGTATTAAACTAAAATGCATATCGGGATACGTAAACCCCTTCTTTTTATTCTGCCAGGATACCAACAAAACACAAACATGGATAAATTAATCATTTTTTTTCCATTCGTTGGGATACCAAATAAAAAAATAGACATGGATAACTAAATCGTTTTTCCATTCGGTAGGATACCAAATACAAACACAAACATGGATAAATAAATCATTTTTTCATTCGACAGGCTACCAAATAAAAACACAGACATCGATAACTAAATTGTTTTTTCATTCGACTCGGATATGGAAACTTAAGGATCGTTGATAATAATCAAAGAGTATCTCATTGTCCTTCATTGTAATTGTTTGCTTTTAAATAAAAAATCAATTCAAGAAAATAACATATACACGATCGCTGGTAATGTCAGAGTAAAGAATAACTCAGACATTTGGTAACTATCAAACCTTAAATATGTCCAACATAGAAAATAAAAAATAATAATCGTTGATTGCACAAGGTAATTTTGTTGTCAAGGTAATAAATATTGCAGAAAGAGAACATAAGCTAGATGTAATAGAAGCACAGGGAAAAATCACCTTCAAATAAATTAAATGCATAGGGAAAAACCATAGTCCAAAAAAAAGGTAAGGGTTGTCAACAGGAGGACAAACATAGGCTAAAATCATTCTTAATTAAATTAAATTGTAGAGGTAAAACGCAAGAACGAAGATGAACAAGGAAGAGGGTAATCGTTCGCCATAAGCACAATGACCATTAGTCAACAAGAAAGATAAACAGGGGTAGACGGCTGGGAAAAAACATCATTTGCTCATCATCCATGCATAGAAAAGAAGGGCATTATAATCTATAGGTCATTGTGCACCGAAGTAATGCTCGTCGATTCTGCTTTTGGCTAACTGCTCAGGTGTGGACTCACGAACTAGGGATGAGGAAGAAGTAAAAATCACAACTCTTCACAACAATCAACAAACGAAAGGACAATTGCAACATTCAGTGATCAAATGCCAAGGGAAACAAGTCAAGCAGTGAGCTAAGGCTATGGGGAAAATTTAAGTTCTTGGCTGAAATGATAAGAAAAACATATTCTTTACCCAATTAAAAAAAAAAAAAAATGAAAACGTAGGGTACAATAATAATATACCATGCATAATAAAAGTAAGCATACTGTAGCCCAAGTCGTCTTCTCTGAGTCATTGTTTTGCGCTCTCCATGCATCTCCCTCTTGTCAACCAATGAGACTTCATTGGTACCTCCCATCCAACGCCAAGGGTACACTTCTTCCCTCTTATCCCCCCGAGCCGCCAAGGGGCCATGCACACTAAATCAGAGATCAACTAGCTCCCAGCTCACCTCACGAGGTCGAGCTACCACTCCTCACCAAGTTGCATATCCCAACTCCCACAAGCTAAGTTATTCAAGTCTAAAATTCTGTAGCATAATGTTACGCATGACAAAAGAGATCCATTACCCTCCTCCTCCCTCCTTTATATAGAGTTTCTAAGTCATTTACTTTCCCAAAATCCCATTTAATTTATTGTTCAATAATTTAATTCATAAAAATCCTCCGTGTGCATGTGTCATCCATCTGCTTCATTGCACCATAAATTAATTTCATTAATTAATTAATTACTCCTATTTCCCTCACCCACATAAAAGCATTCCTAGAATCTCTCCTAGGTGTCCCCATATTCCCTTACACAAATTAATGACTTTCCCCCTTACTAATTTACTAGTTGAGTTCAATTTAGAAAGTTATTAATGAGAAGATTCCTTGTTGAGTTGGTCATTTTTCTTTTTCCATATGTTTCCTTCTTTCTTTGTGTTTCCCCCATTTTCCCTTAGTTTCCTAATTCTTTTAAATTTCCCTCTTTCCCTTTTCATCTGAAACTCAAATTAGTAAGTGTAGATAATTATTTTTTTCGACATTTTCTTTTAATTAATAAATTTAATTAGCATGTGTAACAAAAAAATCATTTCCCTTTTAAAATTTTAAATCCTTCATTATATTGATTTTAATAATTTAATCGAGTTTCTTACCCCCTTTTAATTAAGTTGATTTTAATAAATTGATTATTATTACTTTTTTTTTCTTTTTTTTTACCACAAGTATTACTTTAGACCTAGATTTTAATTTTCAAGGTTAGGCGACATTTTATTAGGGATTTTTTTTTTAATATTTCTTATCACATTATTCATTCTAAGGCCAACTAGTTTTATTCTCTTATAGTTAACAACGCGACATGCCCTTCAGGATGCACTAGGTGCTCCAAGGGTTCCACTCGCCTCATTTTGTTTCTCTTACATGATGTGCCCTTCAGGACGCACTACATGCTCCAAGGGTGCCACTCGCCTCTTGATTGACTTGGTAGACATCAAAAACCATTGGAGTCAATACTCCGCCAAGTGATCTTGTGGGAGACTAAGGGCCTCTAAGGAATAAGGCCCCTGCCTTATTGCGCACCCTTTAGAATCATCATGAGCGACTGTCGTAGTCTTCCCTCACAACATCGTGGGTCTTCTCGAACTAGGTAATCGTTAACCTATAGCTTGAGCCATAGTGGGAGTGCTAGTAGGATGTGGTAGGGATGTTGTCCACACATGTCCCTCAACATATTTGGTTATCGTGTGTGACCCCTCTACTTCACATGTGAATTTGGTCAGCAATCTATCGTCAGCCTCCATCATCAACGAATCATGTCAAAAATAATATCCATAATCATATCATCCAATGAGATGCACAAATGTCATATATACAACAATCAAACCCCCAATAGTCCACTCCCTAACTCGATCTAGAGTCCAAGGGGTTTCATCGATGCCTCTGCATCCTCGAGGTCCAAAATTATGCACACTTAGGAAAACCAAGTCAATATGTAGTGTACCCTTTCACTACCGAGGTTTCCAAACCTCTCACTTTACCATTATTGTACATGAATGATTACATAATTTGTACAGACATTATAAGCACATGCATTTAATACAATTAAACACATTTAAATTACAGAGTGAAACATATCTGGTTACTGCTATAATTAATCATTCCATAGCATTCAACAGTCACTCATTTACACAGCGGAAAACATGATAATATATACAGCACAGTCATGCCAAATGTGATAAAACATAATTCAGATACTTATCTTTTAACAGCTGTAGAATTCACCAACCAAGTGCAGGCCCTCCACGAACCTCCCATCCTTAGACCATATTGTTCATCATCTCAACAGTGAGTCACCCCCGTTGGGACCGAGCTCCACCCCAAGGCAAGGAATCCTAGGCTAGGCTGAGGTTACAGGGAAGATAGCACATACACATCACCAGGAATAAATCTCTCCCAGGAATCTCCCACGCTCACTGCCCACAGACCCTCATTCCCCACATGCTTGTTCCACCCCAAGAGAGTGCACCTTCTCTGTCACCTAGACAGTCCTTCGGCTGCCAGTCTCCCTTAACTTGGGTTACAGGAACAGACCGGACCAGAATTCTCCAGGCTCTATGGAAGCTACAGGGTTCCTTCCAGGAGTTCTCTTCTCCCTGTGCGCACTCTCTCACCTGGAGGAGTCGCTCACAGGCCAACAAGCCTCACGCAGTCCAGTACTACGTGGTCTCAACAATCCACGGGAAACACAGGCTAATGCTTCCCAAAACGGTTCAGCAATCACAGAATGATCTCACAAGATGATTTCAGAACAGGCTCCATGCACAGGCTAGCTTAGCATTTTCCCAAACAACAAAGGATTCTTCCACTCGAGTTCAACACAAGGATTCCGGTTCAAGAATGTGCTCCCGGGTTTGCCTAGAACAAACACAGACTCACAGCTCAGGACATGGGTGTAGACAGTTTCTTCAGAGAAACATAGGCTTAATGGCTTCAGAGATGAATCACAGTAATCTGGCAGATGGCGTACACGTTCTACGCTCAGAGGTTCCGGTCAGAATGGAGAGAAGATACCCCTCACGGTTTACTTCCTCCGTTTTATTTGCATGCACCAGGGTTGACACTTGTCACCCTGGGAACTGCATGCGTACCACAGCGTTCATCCCCTTTGCACGTTCCCTTTCCAAAACTTAGGATAAACAGAAATGCACATGTCTCTTTTTAAAATAATATTAAAATATTATTTCCCAGGCTTAAGCCCCCTAGGCTTAGCCCCTAGG
>SNQJ01S0141307.1:22057-32736 GCA_010110895.2 Picea sitchensis
CACAGCCACGACTCTGGGAATTCCTTGGACTGTTACCTGATTTCCCTCTTCGTTCAGACATGTGAACCTCTTGTTTCGACAATCCAGAAGGGCATGGTGTTGGTCCAACCAGTCCATCCCAATTAATCAATCATATGAGCCTAAAGGCAGAATGTTCAATTCAACCCTAGTGCTCATTCCTCTCNCATGAGAAGTCTTGGTTAGTGCAGTTAGCCAAGACTTCTCATGTTTGCTCTTCGTTAGATGCAAACTTTCCACCACTTTAGTATCTACATAACTATGGCTAGCCCCTGAATCAATTAAAATAGCAAGTGGTCAGTTGTTAATCATACCTTCCACTTCAATCATGTGTGATTGAAATTTTGCTTGCTTGTTATCCAGGGCTGCGTAGATCCTCGGCATTTTGTTGCCCATATGCTCCACTGTTTCATCTTGTTGAACAACATGGACAGTTCCTGCTTTGTCTTTTATGTGGGGGCAGTCTCTGTACCTATGATTCCCTTTACAGCCCCAACACTCCATGGGTGGAGATCTTGTCATCTGTTCACTCCCTTCAACTTTCTTGGGCTCTTTAAAAGATGATTTTCCCCAAGGACTGTTTATGAAAAAGGAAGGTTTGCTTCCCTTCTGCCTCTGTTCTTTCTTAAACCTCTTCTGGTTATACCAAGCCTTCCGAAAGGTAGGATTTTCTCTCTACTGTTCGTATAGGAATTTCGCCCTTCTTATGGTTTCTTCCATGGTCTTAGGATCATCGTATTGAATTTTGTCACCAATAGAAGGTGGCAATCCACTCAGATACCTCTGAATTTTGACAGCCTCATCTTTGATGAATGGAACATGTTAGAACCCTATATAATAGGGGATCAGTGTTCTGAATAATATTTATGTTTTTCAGGCATATGTGTTCGCTCATGACGCATGGCGAAGGCGGCGGAAAGCGCCCGACACTGACCAAGCATAAAATGAGTGCTTGCGCACGAGTTTAAAAGCGCGTTCCGGTGCATTTTTTATCAAAAAATGGTGGATTGGTTTGAAATGGTAAATTTGACTCTTGGGGGTAAATGCCCAATGTGGGTTTTATAATCTATGTTTGGTGAATTAAAAAAAAAAAAATTGGCCCCTCGGCCTTTGCTTCTATGCAGAGTTTTATGAAATTTTTTGACAATATTCTTAGCAAAAGGTTATCTTTGCCTAGGGCCAACCTCCCCGAACAATCAACACCACAAACCAACAGCAAATACACAAGTCAGCGCCAACACCAACACCAACCACAAAGCCCAAGCCTCGGGCTCACTTCATCAAATGACTACATAACTGTTGGTTGTTATAAGCACCTAAAGTTCATTTCACCACGCGAATGTGGGATATTTCCCATAGAAAGAAAAAAATATATAAAACGCAACATTTAAAACTCTCTGCCAGGTGTTTGAATCAGTTGCAAGGTGTCGATTGCAAGGAGCCACACATCTGCAAGAAAACAACATCCAAGCCAACACTCGAGCACAAGGTGCCAATCACGAACATGGAGGCTCAACAAGTGAACGGATTCTATCAAAAGAACGAACCCAGTGTTGCAATACCCATGCCCTCAAATATGTCTGGAGATGGACCTGGCTCATATACAAGGCCTGCACAGCCACTACATCCAATGAAAATCCTTGCAGTTGGAGGATTAGGTGGAGCGGTTGATAGAGGAATGAATGCTACCTCCAATCCATATGGTCATCCAGTTGTTGTCTCTTCCTATCAACCACCTCCCATGTATTCAAACAGAGGACCAATTGCTAGAAATGAGGCTCCTGCAAGAATTATTCCTATTGCAACATTGAATCCTTATCAAGGCCGATGGACAATAAATGTTAGAGTCACTGCTAAGGGGAATCTTCATCGCTATAACAATGCAAAAGGAGATGGAAAAGTTTTAGTTTTGATCTGCTAGACTTGGATGGTGGGGAAATACGAATAATCATGTGTTTATGAACCCCAATTCAGCACCACCACCGGCGACATAGATAAATGGGATGTTGATGGTGTCGTTTAGACATATGACAGAATCAACAGAGAAGAATGCTATGGAGGGTAGAGTTTGCCCAGGAAGAAGAGATTTTCAACCAGCCTTCAAGATGTAACAATTGTCTCAGGGATAATCGCTTTAGTGCAGTATCATATTCCTTGATGAAACGCAACTTAAATGGAACAAATGCACGCATTGGTTTTTCTTCCCCTAAACAATCCAGGTGTTAGCTTCAGGAGCCAGAGTAAATGGATTTACTAAACAGGATACTTTGCCTCCTCAAGTAAATACATCATCTATTTCACAAAAGTCAGTGGCAATTGCATTTCTTCGTTTCTGTGCTCTAAAACGTGTTGAGGGGGTCCTTATTTCTTCTTCAAAAAACAAAGATAAGGAAAAAGCTGGGAACCCTTCTACTTCATTTACTGTTGGGCTAGACAGTCCAAATTTTATTGATGAACATGATCAATTGTACTTTTGTTGCCTTTATTAGCAGGATTTTCTAAGATTCCTTTCGATACTAGGCCTGATGTTAGGAAAAGTGCATTGCAAATGATTTTTGACACACTGCGACACAATGGGCACTTATTTTCATCTACTTTGTGGTAACGAGTGTTTGAGTGGGTCCTTTTTCCAATATTTGACTTTGTTCGACCTGCGCCTAACCCTGCAGAAGGCAGGGTACATGTGAATGGCTCAGAAAATAAATATAATAGTCTTGAGGAAGATGCTTGGATTTCTGAAACATGTGCACTGGAACTGCAACTACTTGTTGACCTTTTTGTCAAGTTCTATGATTCAGTAAACCATATACTTGGGAAAGTGCTGGAGCTCCTAATAAATTTTATAAAGCAGCGGGTTCAAAGTTTGGCTGGAATTGGTGTATCTGCTTTTGTTTGTTTAATGAACAATGCTGGTAGTCTTTTCTCAGATGATAAATGGAAACAAGTGTTGTTATACTTGAAATTAGTAGCTGCAGAAACGGTGCCAGATTGTGCCTAGATTTCTAATAGTCTGGTTGAGAGTGAGCCATCAGACATTGAAGAAGAAGATCCTAATAAGTCTAAACCTGGAGCATTAGTCGATGGCATAGTCTCTATCCTATAGCTGTCCACGCATATGAAGTAAACAGTGACTATGCTCTACGTTTGAAGCTTCAGGAAGTGTTTTGGAAGACGCAGATGATATATCCTCCTTTACTTCATCTAGATAATAAGTCCTATCAGTCATATCTTAAGCTGTTACAGAGTGTAGCACATGGAAAACCTATTCTTGCTAAAGAAATTGACGTAGAATCCCGCATTATAGAACTATGTGAAGAAGTTTTACTTGTTTACATAAATGCATCAACTACCAAGTCCTTCCCTAATTATGGTAGTAATTATTCAAGGCCACATCGTGAGATTCCATTAGGTTCTGCAAGAAGGGGTGAATTGGCTTCTCGGTCTTCTTTAGTTCTGTCAACTTTGCATGCTATTAGTGGATGGAAGGATGCTGCATTTGGTAATTGTTTGTATCGATTTTTCCCACTATTAGAAAGTCTAATCAGCTGTGAGCATGGTTAAGGAGAAATACAATTGGCACTAAGTAACATACTAAGTTCCTGGATTAGACCAATCCTACTCCAGGCTTGATCTACAATTATAGGTTTGTTAGGTTAGCATTCTCACCAGCTGAAACAGAGTGCAGATACCAGGAATACAGAACAGAGTATATGACCACGCAGAAGCATGCATTTTTAAAGCTCACAAAGACGAGGATTGGTTGAAGGATAAATACGACTTGTCACACCTAGAAGCTATCATACAAAGGAGAAACGAAAATGAAAAAGCAACTGGAAAGGAGTTCCTCTTGAACCTACAGAATGGAAACCACAATTTGGGTGATGATGTTGAGGTTAGTGGCAAACCGGGAACCCAACTTCAACTTGATGTCCACATATTTAGGTAACAGTTACACAGGTGACAGACCATCATTGTTTTGTAGCATCGTTTCAAAGGCAGATGGAAGTCAAAGGCATGTGACAGCAATTCAATAACTAAAAATCATAGCTGGATCCTCATATCAACCCATTATCCAGTTTTCCAGGCACAAATCATCATCAGGTGGCGAATTTGGTCAAAGTTTTGAACGTTAGCAAAGCACAAGTGGCATTTTCCAGCAAGGGCTTTCAAATTACAGTTGAGAAAAAGCCAACCAGAAAAATATCATTGCCAGATGTCGAGGCAGTTGTTACAATTGTAAATTTCCCTTTGATTTACTATTCAATTTGTTTTAGATGGCAATCGACATGTGTCTATCAGTGTAATTGTTTTCTATTTTCAGAAAACAGAGTTATGAGTGCGGGTCTGGGAGGACTGATATCAATTTTTGTATTTATAGACCTGTAAAGGACATAAAAAGGGTTTGACTGGGCTGAGAGGAGAGGGTTTCGACCTGTGTGAGAGGTCTCAACCTGTAATTTTTATTTTTCTTTGCTGGAGCATGGGCTATGTATGACCAGAGAATATTTTTTGTAATATTTAGATGATCAATCAGCAATGAGCATGTTTTCTTTTACAGGATTCCTGTGTGGTGATATTGGTGGTGTTTTTCTCTGTTTAATGTCTTTCCTGTGATCATTATGTCCGTTTTCAGTTCTTATTATCAGAAGGAAAGTAATAGAAGCAGAATTTATCAGCAGATACTCTGCCTCTGAGCTTTTGATGATCTTTATGTTTTCTGCTAAATCTTAGTTCAGGAATTCTTAGTTGCTCCTGTGCCTGGCTTTTACCTCCCCTACTTCTTCCTCAAACCGACGCCATCAAAACTTAATTCAATCCAATATTGTCGCTACCTTTCCCTGTGAAATAGCTTTGTCCATATCTTAGATGTGAGTCACATTGTTAAGCACAGACCCCATTTGCCCAATGGACCTCCTTACTGTCCCAAACTGACCATTTAAAAATCAAAACCCTATACTTTTATAACTAGCCTAACATCCATCCCTTACAAACCAAGTTAAATCTAAAAGAGAGATCCCTCTCTGAGTCTTGGAGGGCTAGATCCAAGACTCGAAGCAGTTCTAGGTTACCTCTGTGATTGCCTCAGCAGCCTTAGGCAAATTACAGAGCGCTAACATTTTTGGCGACTCCACTGGGGACCTTTCTCCAGAAGTGCACTTCAAGTTCAGTTTTGGCTTCTGATGGTGAACAGAAGCCAAACACCGGAAGGCTGTACCATTCACCTAGTGAATCCATTGTTTAAGATCCCAAGCTTCAAAGATATCAAGCGACTTCACTGCTGAAGAATCCATATTTCAAAGCCTTGATGATGCTTCAAGATGACAAGGTATGTGGAAAATCCTATGTATTGCGAAGCTATAAAAGATTTCAGGGATGAGTTAGCAGATTTTCAAATTGATGAAGTTCCGTGAACAGCCTTGTTTCATTGTTGGAAATCGAAAAAAAATTCTCATGAAAGTATAATTTGTGTTCTCGAGCTGTTGGTTGAAAAACTCGAAAGGGATATTGAGTTCTTGAATACTCAGATTCAGTCCTACAGTTTCCAATCTCCAAAACAGTTTTATGAGAAACTTATGTCTCCTAAACCAAAATATATTGTATCATCTTTCGATTTTCTAATTCACGAATATGTTGTTTACAAGCATAAGTCTGAAATTGAACAGTTGAAGTCATGGTCTGATATTGAGGACACGAATGGGAAACTTATCCATGTTAAAATGCTGAAGGAATACTCGGAGAATCAACAAATAGGTCATATATTTTTTGACCCGGTTGCAAATTATATGGAGCTCTTTTTTAGTATAACTATTCAATCATGTTTTTTCTGCAAGGACACGAGCCATCACCAGTTGCCATTACATATTTTAGGTTTGATTTTCATCAAACATGATGAGGAAGCCCAATCTTGGGATCAACTGCTGGGTTGGCTTCATTGGCACTTTTTCATTACCTGATTGAAGCAGTAACTGTTAGCAAAGTAGGGTAGGTATGAATGCGCCAATAAGCTCATCGGAATGAGCATCTTTTCTTTTTCATCTCTTCATGGTTTATTTCCAGTTTACAGTTTGGGGCCAGCCCAATGATCAGCTGGTCGGCAAAATTCAGAGTTCAGTGATTCTAGACACCTCCTTCGGAGCCATCTTCCCCAGGTGGAGCCTATGTTAGAACCCTATATAATAGGGGATCAATGTTCTAAATAATATTTATGTTTTTCAGGCATATGTGTTCGCTCATGACGCATTGCGAAGGCGACGGAAAGCGCCCGACACTGACCAAGCATAAAATGAGTGCTTGCGCGCGAGTTTCAAAGCGCGTTTCGGTGCATTTTTTAGAAAAAAATGGTGGATTGGTTTGAAATGGTAAATTTGACTCTTGGGGGTAAATGCCCAATGTGGGTTTTATAATCTATGTTTGGTGAATTAAAAAAAAAATAATTGGCCCCTCGGCCTTTGCTTCTATGCAGAGTTTTATGAAAACGTTTGACAATATTTTTAGCAAAAGGTTATGTTGGCCTAGGGCCAACCTCCCCGAACAATCAACACCACAAACCAACAGCAAATACACAAGTCAGTGCCAACACCAACACCAACCCCAAAGCCCAAGCCTCGGGCTCACTTCATCAAATGACTACATAACTGTTGGCTTTCATAAGCACCTAAAGTTCATTTCACCACACGAATGTGGGATATTGCCCATAGAAAGAAAAAATATATATAAAACACAGTGTTTAAAACCCTCTGCCAGGTGTTTGAATCAGTTGCAAGGTGTCGATTGCAAGGAATCAAACAACATCCAAGCCAACACTCGAGCGCAAGGTGCCAAACACGAACATGGAGGATCAACAAGTGAACGGAGTCTATCAAAAGAACGAACCCAGTGTTGCAATACCCATGCCCTCACATATGTCTGGAGATAGACCTGGCTCATATACAAGGCCTACACAGCCACTACATCCAATGCAAATCCCTGCAGTTGGAGGATTAGATGGAGCGGTTGATAGAGGAATGAATGCTACCTCCAATCCATATGGTCGTCCAGTTGTTGCCTCTTCCTATCAACCACCTCCCATGTATTCAAACAGAGGACCAATTGCTAGAAATGAGGCTACTGCAAGAATTATTCCTATTGCAACATTGAATCCTTATCAAGGCCGATGGACAATAAATGTTAGAGTCACTGCTAAGGGGAATCTTTGTCGCTATAACAATGCAAAAAGAGATGGAAAAGTTTTAGTTTTGATCTTCTAGACTTGGATGGTGGGGAAATACGAATAATCATGTGCTTATGAACCCCAATTCGGCAGCACCACCGGCGATAGAGATAAATGGGATGTTGATGGTGTCGTTTATACATATGACAGAATCAGCGGAAAAGAATGCTATGGAGGGCAAAGTTTGCCCAGGCAGAAGAGATTTTCAACCAGCCTTCAGGAGCTAACAATTGTCTCAGGGATAATCGCTTTAGTGCAGTATCATATTCCTTGATGAAACGCAACTTAAATGGAACAAATGCACGCATTGGTTTTTCTGCCCTTGACACAATTCAGGTTTTATCTTCAGGAGCCAGAGTAAATGGATTTACTAAACATGATACTTTGCCTCCTCAAGTAAATACATCATCTATTTCACAAAAGTCAGTGGCAATTGCATTTCTTCATTTCTGTGCTCTAAAACTTGCTGAGGGGGTCCTTATTTCTTCTTCAAAAAACAAAGATAAGGAAAAAGTTGGGAAGCCTGCTACTTCATTTACTGTTGGGCTAGACAGTCCAAAGTTTACTGATGAACATGATCAATTGTACTTTGGTTTCCTTTATTAGCAGGATTTTCTAAGCTTTCTTTCGATACTAGGCCTGATGTTAGGAAAAGTGCATTGCAAATGATTTTTGACACACTGTGACACCATGGGCACTTATTTTCATCTGCTTTGTGGGAACGAGTGTTTGAGTGGGTCCTTTTTCCAATATTTGACTTTGTTCGACCTGGGCCTAACCCTGCAGAAGGCAGGGTACATGTGAATGGCTCAGAAAATAAATATAATGGTCTTGAGGAAGATGCTTAGATTTCTGAAACATGTACACTGGCACTGCAACTACTTGTTGACCTTTTTGTCAAGTTTTATGATTCAGTAAACCATTTACTTGGGAAAGTGTTGGAGCTCCTAATAAATTTTATAAAGCAGCGGGTTCAAAGTTTGGCTGGAATTGGTGTATCTGCTTTTGTTTGTTTAATGAACAATGCTGGTAGTCTTTTCTCAGGTGATAAATGGCAACAGGTGTTGTTATACTTGAAATTAACAGCTGTAGAAACGGTGCCAAATTGTGCCTAGATTGCTTATAGTCTGGTTGAGAGTGATCCATCAGACATTGAAGAAGAAGATCCTAATAAGTCTAAACCTGGAGCATTAGTCGATGGCACAGTCTCTATCCTATAACTGTCTACGCACATGAAGTAAACAGTGACTATGCTCTACGTTTGAAGCTTCAGGAAGTGTTTTGGAAGACGCGGATGACAGATCCTCCTTTAATTCATCTGGAGAATGAGTCCTATCAGTCATATCTTAAGCTGTTACAGAGTGTAGCACACGAAAAACCTATTCTTGCTAAAGAAATTGACGTAGAATCCCGCATTATAGAACTATGTGAAGAAGTTTTACTTGTTTGCATAAATGCATCAACTACCAGTCCTTCCCTGAGTATGGTAGTAATTATTCAAGGCCACATCGTGAGATTCCATTAGGTTCTGCAAGAAGGGGTGAATTGTCTTCTCGGGCTCCTTTAGTTCTGTCAACTTTGCATGCTATTAGTGGATGGAAGGATGTTGCATTTGGTAATTGTTTGTATCGATTTTTCCCACTATTAGCAAGTATAATCAGCTGTGAGAATGGTTCAAGAGATATACAATTGGCACTAAGTAACATACTAAGTTCCTGGATTATCCCAATCCTACTCCAGGCTTGATCTACAGTTATAGGTTTGTTAGGTTAGCATTCTCACCAGCTGAAACAGAGCGCAGATACTAGGAATACAGAACAGAGTATATGACCACATAGAAGCATGCATTTTTGAAGCTCACAAAGACGAGGATTGGATGAAGGATAAATATGACTCGTCACACCTAGAAGTTGTCATACAAAGGAGAAACGAAAATGCAAAAGCAACTGCAAAGGAGTTCCGCTTGGACCTACAGAATGGAAACCACAATTCGGGTGATGATGCTGAGGTTAGTGGAAAACCGAGAACTCGACTTCAACTTGATGTCCACATATTTAGGTAACAGTTACACATGTGGCAGAGCATCATTGTATTGTAGCATCGTTTCAAAGGTAGATGGCAGTCAAAGGCATGTGATAGCAATTCAATAACTAAAAATCATAGCTGGATCCTCATATCAACCCATTATCCTGTTTTCTAAGCACAGATCATCAGGTGGTGAATTTGGTCAAAGTTTTGAACGTTAGCAAAGCACAAGTGGCATTTTCCAGCAAGGGATTTCAAACTACAGTTGAGAAAAATCCAACCAGAAAAATATCATCGCCAGATGTCGAGGCAGTTGTTACAATTGTAAATTTCCCTTTGATTTACTGTTCAATTTGTTTTAGATGGCAATTGACATGTGTCTATCTGTGTAACTATTTTCTATTTTCAGAAAACAGAGTTATGAGCGCGGGTCTGGGAGGACTGATATCAATTTTTGTATTTATAGACCTGTAAAGGATAGAAAAAGGGTTCGACTGGGTTGAGAGGAGAGGGTTTCGACCTGTGTGAGAGGTCTCAACCTGTAATTTTTATTTTTCTTTGCTGGAGCATGGGATGTGTATGACCAGAGAATATTTTTTGTAATATTTAGATGATCAATCAACAATGAGCATGTTTTCTTTTACAGGATTCTTGTTTGGTGATATTGGTGGTGTTTTTCTCTGTTTAATGTCTTTCCTGTGATCATTATTTCTGTTTTCAGTTCTATTTATAAGAAGGAAAGTAATAGAAGCAGAATTTATCAGCAAATACTCTGCCTCTGAACTTTTGATGATCTTTATGTTTTCTGCTAAAGCTTAGTTCAGGAATTCTTAGCTGCTCCTATGCCTGGCTTTTACCTCCCCTACTTCTTCCTCAAACCGACGCCATCAAAACTTAATTCGATCCAACATTGCCGCTACCTTGCCCTGTGAAAGATCTTTGTCTAGATTTGAGATGTGAATCAAATTATTAAGTGCAAACCCCATTTTCCCAATGGTTCTTCTTGCTGTCCCAAACTGACCATTTAAAAATCAAAACCCTATACTTTTATAACTAGCCTAACATCCATCCCTTACAAACCAAGTTAAATCTAAAAGAGAGATCCCTCTCTGAGTCTTGGAGGGCTATATCCAAGACTCAAAGCGGTTTGAGGTTACCTCTGTGATTGCCTCAGCAGCCTTAGTCAAATTACAGAGCGCTAACAGAACATACTTCAACAGTTCCAGAAAACTTCTCTCATATTCATCAATGGTCATGCTGCCTAGATTGAGTTCGAAGAACTCCATCTTTCTGTCATAGTATCTTTTAGTCAGGTATTTCTTCTCGAAATACCTCTTGAATTCCTTCCAAGTGACCTCTTTCTCTTGAATGTGTTGCACCTGCACAAACTGATCCCACCACATGGACACTTTTCCTTTCAACTGGT
>SNQJ01S0141308.1:0-15636 GCA_010110895.2 Picea sitchensis
CATGCACATATTCATTAGCCCTCGACCCCTTTCTCCCCCCATATCAAATCATGTGTGGTGTGTTAGTTGTGGGAGAGTTTTTAAGGAATTGGTGGATATGGAGGTCATGGGGTCAATTCCCCCGGAATCCATAAGTTTTACACAACATAACCATTACTGGCCAATGGGAATTCACCATGTGGCAGCCTCTCATTGGCCCTCCTATGCCACATGTCTTTACATCATTGGACCACTTGGATTCCTAGAGGTACTTGCCAACTCAACCTTCCAACTATCATTCCAAATCACCCTGGAGCTGCCACTTGTCAACCTATGGTCCTTCCACATGTCTCTCTCTAAGCATGCCATGTGTCTCTTCAAGGTTGACTTTTTCCTTGATTGACCTGAATTTTGACCAACAATAAATTTTGCATACGAACTTTGTTTGACTTTCCATTTGCACCATTGGAAAGAGGATGATGAGATATTCATAATGATGTCTTTCTCTCAAATTTTTGAGACGGTTGAATTTTGATCTTTTCTGACCCTTTCTGGATCCCTGTGAGCATTTCAGATCCTCTTGGACCTTTGTGAGTTTTCTTGGATCCTCCTGGATCATTCCTCTCCAATGGAAATATTTTGGACCACCAAAAGGTTTTCATTCAAACATTAAATGAGGAAGATGCCTCTCCACTTGACCTGTGCCCCTTCCCCATGCTTGGACCACTTGACTCATTACAATCAACAGAATAACAAGGATGAAGTCTTAAATAATGTTGCTAACATAATAAATCATTCTCAGACTTACACATATATGTGCATTCATATTTTCCAGTACTGGTCATGCACAACATATCAACAATAGTAGTGAACATATAGATGTTACTGAAAATGAATTAACATCATTCCTTCTCTTCTTAGTAAAATATATGTCACTTATCATCTTTGGAAATATTACATGCAAGTGACCTTCATGTGGAAACTTTGTAGAATTCTGAAACACTTCATGACTAGGAGATAACTTGACTATTTCATTATTATATTCCAAATCATATCCTTCACTTACTTTTGTAGACAACATAGACACATTCTTTCTTGCATTCACAATACCCACAACTGTGATTCATGTTTCGTCACATGATTCAGATCCAAAATCTTATTGGATTGTGACAACAACCTTTTTCTTTCCTTTGCCTCCATACTTTTTAGCCCTTAATTCAGGTTGCAACTTCCAACAATGATCTTCATCATGCTTGTTTTTCTTGCAATGAGTACAAGTGAGGTTTGTTTCTTACTTATTTATTGTAGATCCCTGTTTCTCTTTCCCCTTGTTCTTACCTCCCTTTTGCTGAGAAAACTCCTTGGAGGAACCATGTTTAGCATCCTCCCCCCTGGACTCAAGATGCACAACTTGAACACATACTTCATCAAAATTAGTGGGATTTAACAAAATAAGAGTATGTTGAATGTTACCATGAAAATCACTAATGTATTTCAGAAGGGTTTCTATAGAATCTAATGTAATATTTAAATCCAATGATTTCTTCCTAAAATCCTCAGTAAAATCATGCACACTTTGTCCTTTTCCTTGCCTCATATATTTCCATTCCATAATTGTCTTTTGTCGATATGCCAAAGGACAAAATTGTTTCCTTAATGCAACTTTGAATTCTAAGCAAGAAGAGAAAATATTACTTCTGTTTTGGATACCTTCTTGAAGTTTACCTTCCCACCAAATCAACATTGTACCTTGAAGGTGAAGAGAGGCCAATTGCATATCTACCTCATCTTCATCAATCTACTAAACATGACAATAAACTTCCATTTTTCAAAATTTCCAATTTTCTAACTTCTCTACATTAGACTCACCATTATACATGGGCAAGTTAAACTTGACATCCAAATTTAACAATGGCTTCTTTGAAGAAATTTTCTTGCGATGAGATGAGGGTGGAAGTGGAAGGAGATGAAGAATATGAAGGATATAAAGAAGGAGGTCTTGAATGAGGTGAATAAGGAGGAAGATTATCTTCTTTCTTAACTTGTCCATAACTTTCTCCTTTTCATAATCCTCTCTCACTGTAGATCTCTGCCACCCAAATTTAACAATGGCTTCTTTGAAGAAATTTTCTTATAGGAGATGAGGGAGGAAGTGGAAGGAGATGAATAAGGAGGTGTTGAAGGAGGTGGAGAAGGAGGAAGATCATCTTCTTTATTAACTTGTCCAAAACATTCTCCTTTTTGTAATCCTCTCTCACTGTAGAGATCTTCCACCATTTCCTTCATTTGATTAAAGGCATTGAAGAAATCATTCTCAGATTCATAAGGAACTATTTTCCTTTGTGAAACCATCTCTTCTTTTCTAGTGAATCTCCTTGAACCAATTTAAAGATTGAAAACCTCAAGTTTAGCTTCACCACACTTTTGTTTAGCCCCTGTAAGCATTCACCTGTCAAACCAGCTCTGATACCACTTGATCCAAAAATGGATAGAACCTATACACCACTTTATCTCAAAATATCACTAAGTTCAACACCACTTTCTTATTCCAAAATATTTTATTGATAGTGATTATAGCAGGAAGTGATTTATATTACTCAAACAAACACTTTAACTAGTGATCATAACTTGCATAATCCATCTTACATAATCAAATGCAGAATCACCTTATTAATGCTCAAATTATTCAGTTACAATAAAATGAATTTACAATACAAGATTTGAAGAGGGATTTCAAATATTCTACTCTGGTGCAGAAAAGGACATCACCCTTGCATTCCTCTTGAAAAACGGACAAAAATGAGTATAAATTTGGATATATTATTCTTACAATGCCTCGAAATCCCCTTGCAACAAAAAATAATACAATGACCTTTTTCCTTCTTTGCTCAAATGCATAAATATAGTGCATCATTGAATTCTTGGTGAAAAATCATG
Source organism: Picea sitchensis (assembly GCA_010110895.2). Lineage (NCBI taxonomy): Eukaryota > Viridiplantae > Streptophyta > Pinopsida > Pinales > Pinaceae > Picea > Picea sitchensis. The sequence continues at coordinate 2,917 of SNQJ01S0141308.1, forward strand.
CAAAATTGATAAAAATGACTTGAAATTACGTCAAGGTACCATTTGACATGCTTTATGGTGTAGCCTTGTACCCTTCGTACTCTTGGCATGCTTTATGAGAAAAAATATGCATAGAATTATGTTGCCCATGGCATTGGGGTGCGTGTCTTTAAATAGGTCATCCCTCTTAACAAAATCCCAATTTTTTTGGCATGCATTAAATGAAAATTGTTTGGTTCTATAGCCAAATCCAAATTTCATCGCAACTTATTCTAAAATTAGAGGAATCTCCACTAAATATGGGTGGATAGTACAATGGTTAAACCATCCACTAAATATAGTGGAGGTTGTGGGTTCCATCTGCTTCCATGGAATTTATATTAGTTTTATGGTTATGAAAATAACGATATCCATTGGCAATAGTTTGTTACATGGTTAAAATGTTATATAATATATGGCATGTATATAATATATATATTCCATATATTATATACATATATGGCATACTAAAACTCTTGTGCACATATTCATTAGCCCCCCCAAGTGGATAGTATCGGTCGTATGGTATATTACAAATACCAGGGGTTGGGGGCTATCCCTTGGCCCCTTTCCCCCCCCATATCAAATCTTACATAAATTTAAATATAAAACTTTCCATAGTATTGTTAAGTACCATTGTGTGGTGCATTGGTTGTGGGAGCTTTGTTAAGGTGTTGGTGGATATGGAGGTCATGGGGTCGATTCCCCTAGACTCCATAAGTTTTACAAAACTTAACTATTACTGGGCAATGGGAGGTCACCATGTGGCGACCTCTTAGTGGCCCTCCTATACAACATGTTATTACATCATTGGACCACTTGGATTCCTAAAGTTACTTGCCAACTTAACCTGCCAACTATCATGTGACATCAACCTGCATGTGCCATGTCACCTTGGAGTTACCCCTTGTCAACCTGTGAGCTTGCCATGTGTGTCTCTCTGAGCCTGCCACATGTCTCTTTAGGGTTGACTTTTTCCCTGGTTGACCTAAACTTTGACCAGCCATAAATTTTGCATACATACTCTTTTTGAATTTCCATTTGTGCAATTGGAAATATGATGATTATCTCTTCACAATGATGTTCTTCTATCGAACATTTAAGATGGTCAAATTTTGATCTTTTCTTACCCTTTCTAGATCCCCACGATCATTTTGGATCCTCTTAGACATCTGTGAGCATTCCTGGATCATTTGTGGACCTTGAAACTATGTAAAGATACATAAGAGATCGTGGTGTACATTTGGTACAAAATTCAGATGTTGGTTTGCTATACTTTTGGAGATATGTCCTATGGAAGTTAGGGTTTTTTAATGCTCTTGAAATCAATTTCAAACAGGTCGGCTTGGCACTTTCACTATAAATTAGTTTTGGGGATGTTTCAGACCTTGAAATTTTGCAAAGATAGAGGAGAGATCTTTGTGTACATGTGATACAAATTTTAGAGTTTGTTTCACTATACTTTCATAGATATTCTGCATGGAAATTAGAGTTATTGAATGCTCCTGAAATAAGTTTAAAAGAAGTTAGCTTGGAATTTTCACTATAAATTGTTTCTTAGGACTCTTTAGATTGTGAAAATTTCAAAGAATAGAGGAGACATACAAAAATACCTTTGGTAACAATTTCAGAATCATTTTTGCAAAATTGGATAGGTGGAATGATGTACAAGTTTATTCTTTGGAAGAGACCCAAAATAACAATCTTTGAGAAAGTTACCATTTGGAAATTCAAATTTTGGTCAAACCTAGTAAAGGAAGAAATAGTGCATAGACCTAGGGAAAGAAGAAGAAGTGAGTATACTTAATGAAGGCAGAAGAAAGAAGAAAACCAGGTGAAGGCTGAAGTAGCAAGTAAAGTTGATGAAGGTTGGTGCAGCTCACACAAAGAGATTGGTTTTTGTTTCTAAGTTGGTGCTTAGTGGTGGGGATTGATGTCTATGAATATCCGTAAGAGTAGGTTGGTGCCACTCAAACAAATAAATTGGTGTCTCTTACTAATTTGATTCTTAGTGGAAGGAACTGGTGTCTCCAGTAGATTGGTGTCTACAAGTATATATAAGAGTAGGTTGGTGGCTACCAGGATTTGTACCAGTGGGGATTGGTGTTTCCAGTAGGTTAGTGCCTACAAATATTTGTAACTGTAGGTTGGTTCCTACAAAGAATTATAAAGATAATTTTTTTGGTTTTCTCCCGAAAGGGTTTCCATGTAAATCTTGTGTTCCATGTTCTATAATTAACAAATCTCATATGTGACTGCTTTCTTATGGTTGATGAATGTTTGAAAAAAAAAATTGTCTTATACTGATTCTCGCCACCCCTCTCAATATAAGTGTTTTCTCAACAATTGGTATCAAAGTGACTTCCTTAAGAACTAGTCTAACTACTAGAAGGTAGATCTTGGGAGCACACATGGCTAATTTGGAAGGTTTCTCTAAAACCAGAGCTCCATTGTTAAATGGAGGAGGTTCTCTTATTATTTAAGGAGCCTCTCCTATTATTTAAGGATTTATTGTGTAACTCAACTCTATACAGTTGTGAAACATTCCTCTTACTTATTGATGATTGTTTTGGAGGTGGTGGACCAAGGACCGACCCAACATGACAGTCGTCTGGACTTTTGATTGAGTGCTTAAGGAGAAGAACAAGTTCAGTGGAAGCATCCCTTTACCATTGATTTTAAAGGGGGAGAGTTTAAAATAGGGGGGGGGATCTCTATATTCCTGGGATATTTGTAGATAGACGAAGAATTATCTGTATTCCTGGGTGATTTTCAACTAGGGGGAGAATTCTTTCTATGCCTAGTGGAGTATCTGTTTCGTTGCAGGATTGCCATCAATGACAAAGGGGAGATTGTTGGAATTATTATCATTGATGTCAAAGGATTAATGGTATCATTAATGTCATATTATGACATTATAATACACACATCATTTCCAAAATTGATTTATATATATGTCTACAAGTATATTAAAAAAGGGGTGCATGTGAAAAAGTAAAAGGTGAAATGGTGGTTTCAAACCCATGGGTTTGGGGTTTTTTCCGATGGTGTTTGGAGTATTTTCCCATGGTATTGGGGATTAATTATTTAATTAAGGGACATGTCCCTTCATGAAGGCTTATAAAAAAAGTATAAAAAGAGAAAGTAAGTGTGTGTGTGAAAAATTGATTAGCAAAGATTGAATTGCGAAATTAGTTTCAGGTCATCTTGGAATTTTCATGATAAGTTTTTTCTTGGATATTTTAGACCTTGAAATTTGAAATATACAAAGGAGATATCCTGAAGTACATGTAGTAAAAATTTTAGATGTTGGTTCAATATGCTTTTAGAGATATGCCCTATCGAAGTTAGAGTTCCTGAATGCTTCTGAAATCTGTTTCACACAGGTCATCTTGGAAATTTTGCTATAAATTATTTCATGGGATGTTTCAAAACCTGAAACTTTGCAAATATAGAGAAAATATATTGGTGTACCTATAGTAAAAAATTTAGATGATAGATCACTATACTTTCATAGATATACCCTGTGGAAGTTAGGGTTCTTGAAGTATGTTGAAATCAGTTTCAAACAGGTTAGCTTAGAACTTTCCCTATAACTTATTTCCTAGGATGTTTTCGATCTTGAAACTTTTCAAAGATAGAGAAGAGATCTAGGTGTACATTTGATACAAATTTCATATGTTGGTTTTCTATAAGTTCGGGGATATGCCCTATGGAATTTAGGTTTCTTGAATTCTTCTAAAATCAGTTTCAAATAGGGAAGATAGGAACATTTTCTATAACTTAGTTTCTAGGATGTTTCGAACCTTGAAACTTTGCAGAAATAGAGGAGAGATCGTGTTGTACATGTGGTACATATTTCATAGGTTTTCTCACTATACTTTAAGATATATGCACTATGGAAGTTAAGGTTCTTGAATGCTCCTGAAAACAATTTGAAATAGGTCAGCTTGGAATTTTCACTATAAATTCTTTTCTAGGACTCTTCAAACTGTGAAAAATTTAGAGAACAAAGGAGACATACAAAATTAATTCAAGTAACATTTAGAGGTGTGTCTCTAAATAGGTTTTTAGTTTTCCCGGTTTGGGTTTCTAGGGTAAAATTTCTATGTAATGTGTTTTTTTTTCCATTATATCTTTTATGTTTTTATTAAGAATCTATTTGCAATAATTAATTGTACAAGGTTAAAATATACATTTGGTATTAGAGAATTTATTCTCTTCAGGGGGACACCTTTGTGGCTAATGGTTTTTCTTGGGTTTGTGAAAAAACTTGTTATAGTGGGATCTTTGTGGTATCGATTCTTCAAGTGAAAAGAAATGGCAAGCAATTCATAAATAGAGACAAAAAATTCAATAGGAAAAGTTTTGAGCTATGAAATATCCGTTGATGGAAAATACCATTGGATCACTATGGATAAAAGTATTGGGCCTATAGGAACGTGAACATAAGGCTGGGAAAACTTGTATCAGAAAGAGAAGAGAACAATCCAGTTGTGTCTCTCAGATTCAATGTTTCTAAATTTTTCAAGGGAATCTACAACCAAGGAATTATGGGATAAGTTAGGGGATTTGTATTAGTCTAAGTCATTGGTAAACAAATTGTTCCTACGAAAGAATCTGTACAACTTGAGGATGAAAGATGGAGACTCGGTGACAGATCATTTGAATACCTTAAATATTATGGTAAGTTAGTTATTGTATGTTGATATTGATATTTATGATGAAGATATGGGTACTAGTTTATTGTTCTCTTTATGAGATTCATGGGATAGTTTGGGTGTGGCCATAGGTAGTAACACAACTACTTTAACTTTTGATGACGTGGTCTCATCCTTTTTATTAGAGGATATGAGGTAGAAAAATATGGAAATCCAGAGAGCATATGCTTTATTTTCAAGAGGATTCTCCCAAGAAATAAATATATCTAATTCCTTAAGTGGGAGATATAAATCTAGGGAAGATCTAAATATTTTGAAAAATTTGTAGAGGTATGCTAGAGATGTGGAAAATAAGGGAACTACAAGAAACAATGTAGATTCAAACGTTTTAAGAGAGGGAATGGATATGGGGATTCTCTTTCTACATAAGTAAAAACCTTTGCGGAAAAAGGAGGGGATATGTAATTGGCTTCTTGAAGCACACATACAGATCATGAGGCATGGATGGTTGAATTAGGTGAAACCTTTCATATGACTCCCCACAGGAAGTGGTTCTATGAATATGAAAGGTATGATGAAGGTGATGTTTTCCTAGAAGACGAATTGAAAAAAAAAACCATAGGACTAGGAAAAGTCAAGTTGAAGCTCATGGATGGAAGGATTAGAACACTCCCTAGTTTTTTGCACATTCCAAGATTGGCCAAAAATTTGATTTTTGTAAGAAACATGGACGATGCAGGTGTAAAAACAAAGTTTGAAAATAGAACCTATAGGATGGTTTGAGGAGAAATGGTGTTGATGAAATAAGTTTGGTTTGAAATTGTATATATGAAGTTGCAGGAAATAACTCTTAGTGATGGGCGAAATTTTTTTGTTGTTTCTAATATTAGAGCTGAAGAAGAAAAAACTCCTACAGTCTACGGAGAAAATACTATGCTACGAAATCAAATACTGGGGAATATTAGAGAGAAGGGTCTTCAAGTACTTCACATTAAAGGTATGGTTGAAGGTATGGCCAATTTCTCTTGGGATTTTGATTTCTGTGAATATTTCTTATATGGGAAGAATAATTTTGTAATATTCTCCTATGGAACTATGAGAGAAGAGGGTATTTTACAATTGGTATGTAGTGATGTTTTTGTACATGTGTGAGTTCCATCACTGGGAAAATTTGTGTGCTATGTATCATTTATAGACGACTTCTCGAGAAATACATGGATTTATTTCCTTAGGAAAAATTCTGAAGTCTTTGACAAATTCAAAGAGTTTAAGGATATTGTAGAGAATTAGATATAGAAGAGAATTTGGGTGTTGAGGATGGATAATTATGGAGAATTATACAAAAATGAATTCAAAAAATTATGTAATAATTGTGGTATAGAAAGGATGAAGAATACTCCATACACACCTCAAAAGAATGGAGTTGTAGGGAGGATGAATAAGACATTGATGGAAAATGCAAGGAGCATGCTCAGTGGTGTCGGGTTAGGACAAGAATTATGGGTACAGGAAGTGGATACTGCATTTTACATGGTCAATCAATCAACCTCATCAATACTGGATGAAAAGATTCCACATGAGGTATGGATCGGTAAGAATCCCTTTCTTACACATCACAAGGTATTTGATTGTGATGCTTATGTTCACAGTCCAAAGTAAAACAAGAGTAAGATAGATAAAAAAAGGTTGAAAAGTGTATCTTTATTGGATATAAAGATGGTCTAAAAGGTTATAATATTTGGAACCCAGGAACTAAGAGGGTAGTGTATACATGAGATGTGGTATTTAGAGAAATCAAATATGTTGTCAAATAGGAAGTCCTACCAAGGGAAGAAGAACCAAATAAAATAGAGTTTGAATTGATGGCTAATGAATCAAACTTTACAAAAGAACAAGAATCAAAATAAGAAGAGCCTCGTACTCCAATATTGAGGAGATATGTTCATGAAAGAAGGAAACCATAAAGGTATACTCCACCTAATTTTAATTTTAATTTCGTTTTGTCTATTACTAATGATGATCCTGGAAGTATTAGGGAGACAATGGATTCATATGATGGAAAACATTGGCAAAAGGCCATGGTGGAAGAAACAACAACCTTAGACAAGAATGGGGTTTGGGATCTAGAGGAGTTGTCGAATGGAAGAAATCCCATTAGGAGAAAATGGTTTTCTAAGAAGAAGTTGAATGCAGAAGGAAAAAATGTAGAAACACAAAGATCGGTTAATAGAAAAAGGTTATTCCCAAGTAGAGTTAATTGAGTTTGGGGAATTTTTTTCTCATGTTGGCAAGTTAAATTCTATTAGATTTATTTTATTTTTTCTTGTTGCTTTTTATTTTGAAGTAGAACAGGTGGATGTGAAGACAACATTCCTACATGGGGATATAGAAGAATAAATCCACATGAAGAAGCCATAAGGATTTGATGTGAAGGGAAAGAAAGAGCTAGTATGCAAGATGAAACAATTCTTGTATGGGTTAAAACAATCACCAAGGATGTGGTATAAACAATTTGATACTGATATGTTGGGACTTGGATTCACAACAAGAAAAGATTATCACCATGTGTATTTCAAATTAATCATTGATAATATTATTTATTTGGTATTGTATGTGAATGATATGTTGCTAATAGGAAAAAACAAGGAGATTATCCAGATGTGAAAACTCAATTTTCCTCTAAATTTTACATGAAGGATCTTGGTGGTGCAAATTTCATTTTGGGCATCAAAATTAAAACAGATTAGTCAAACAAGAAACTCTAGTTAAACTAGAGGAAATATTACGAGACAACATTGCATAGGTTTAATATGCAAGAATATAAATTGGCCAGAGTTCCTATTCTCGTAGGTGTAAAATTATTTGTGGAACAGTGTCCCAAGACAAAAAAAGAGGAAGTGTACATGTCTCGTGTTCCATATTCTAGTGTGGTTGACAGTTTGATGTAGCCAATGGTCTGTAATAGACTGGGAATTGCATATGTAGTGGGAGTTTTGAGAAAGTATATGTCAAAACCATAGAAGGAGCACTGAACAATAGTAAATAGGGTTTCCAGGTATTTTTGTGGCACTAATAGTTCTATATTGTGATACCAAGGAAGACCAATATTGGAGAAAGCATTGGACATATATGGGTTTGTTGATGCAGATTGGGCTAGAGATCTTGATCACAAAAGATATACAAGTGGGTATGTTTTTAAACTATTTAGAGAAGAAATTAGTTGGATCAAAAAAATATATGTTGTAGTGGTAGTCTTGTTGAAATCCTTACTCCAACACCTAGGTATCTTGTTATCTACTTATTTTCTTACTGCAAATAGGATTAGTAGCTCACAAAACAAAAATACACTACTAGAATATTCAACTCAAATAATGGTAGCAGAGGCAATACTAGAAACCGAATCATTCACACATAAACACCAATATTTTTGGGTAGATAGACTTGGAAAAACCCTGAAGGTAGAAATAGTACTGAGATGATTTTATTATGATAAAATCAGGGCTCCTGTAATAGGGAAAATGACCCACTAAGAGAAATACAACTGCAGACAAACTTGGAAAAGTATGCTCTACTGTACGACCTAGATATGGCATTATTTTCAAGGTGTACATGGATTTCCTTAAGAAAACACATGTATACGTACCTTTTTCCATTGAAACCCATGTACATGACCTCAAGGATTGTATGAAAAATTCTATATAGCTTGACCTTTTCCTGTGGCTTCTCTCTACTGAAACCCACTTGTGATTGTCTCTATTCTCTCTTCTCCTTGACTTGATCTCTATATGGAATTCCTTATACACCTATCCAATATTTCCTTGAATCACAATCCTTCGTAATCCAAGATTTGACCAAAATTCCTTCTCTACTTTCAAGAATATCAAGTGTCTTTCTCTTTCATCCCACCCTCACTTCTATAATTTAGAGTTATGACCTAATCGTAATCTCCAAAGTGATTGATGGTTGAGACTACTTCTCACCTCACTTGAGATCAATGGCTAATATTAAATTCTATTTTTTAGCATTTCCTTAAATAACTCAATTAATTGATAAAAACACTTTACTTTAATAATTCATTTTTTTAAAAGAAAAGTCTCAAGGTAGAAGGCTTTCAATGATTTCCATGTGCCAGACACTTAGACCTATGTGGAAATACTTGTATGATGCTACCAACATCAACACTCCCTCTTAGGGAGGAAGGTAGTCTACAACACTCTGAGTTTGTCTTTGAAGAACAAAAACTTCCCTTACACCAAGGATTTTGGTTAGAATATTTGCAACCTTCTCATCTATGGAAATATATTGAATCTTTAATTCTCCCTTCTAGATCCTATCTTGAATTAAGTGGTATCTGATCTCAATATGCTTGGAATTTTCATGGAATACTTTATTCTCTGAGAGTTTGATACAACTCAAATTATTACATTATATCACCGTAGGCTCCAACTCCTGATCAAATGAACATGTCAAAAATTTACCAATCCAAGTTGCTTAATAGCTAGCCATACTTGCTTCCATATACCCTCTCTCAACCAAACTGAGTGCTACAGAATTTGACTTCATGTTGATCCCAATCAAAAGAAGCACCCTGAGGTGCTATTTCTTTCTACTGCACACCCTTCCCAATCTGATTATGAGTATCCCTGCAACTCCACTCCATCTCATCCAAGATACTTCAATCCATACTCAATTGCACCTCTCAAGTACCTGAGCACATGATTCACTTATATCCAATGCACCTACTCAACTCCACCATGAACTGAATCAAGGTGTTCACATAAAAAGATATATTTGTCTTGGTATTGACCAAATACATCAAGGAACATATCAATTGCTTGCATATCATGGGATCCACCAAATCTAAATCTGAAGTGATAACAATCTTTGGATTGGTAATCATAGGTGTAGCCATCGGTATACATTCCTCCATCCTAAATCTCCTTAATATATCAACTGCATACTTCCCTTGACCAGAGAAGATCTCTCTTGATACCTGCCATACTTCAAACCCCAAGAAATAATGCATTAATCCAATGTCCTTCATCTTGAACTCACTAGATAAATCTTCTTTGCACCCTACAATAAGCTCCTCTACACCCATGTGAAATAAATCATCCACGTATAGAACCAAAATGAGTGGATCTTCCCCAACAAGTATGAAGTACAAGTTAGAATCTACCTCACTCTTGGTAAAGCCCAGACTCTGCAAGTATATATGAATCCTCAAATACCATGCCTTGGGTGCCTATTTGAGTCCATATAAGGATTTCTTAAGCATACACACATAAGACTCCCTTCCATGTACCTCAAATACTTGAGGTTTCTCTATGTATACTTCCTCCTCAATGATCTTTCTGAGGAATTTTGTTTTCACATCCATCTGATGTATCGTGCACCTCATAACTAAAGCAATAGATATAAAAATTTGAATAATAGAAGCATACCTATATACTAGAGAAAATGTCTCCTTGTACTCTACTCCCTCTTTCTGCGTGAAACCTCTCGCCAAAAACATTTCTTTGAACTTCTCAATGATACCATATACAACATGCTTGATCTTGTAGAGGCACTTGGAACTCACAACTGACTTCCCCTATGGTCTCAACACTATGTCCCAAACATCATTCCTCATAATAGAGGTGTAATCCTATACCATGGAACCTTTCCAAACCTACTGATCTCTCTCTTTCTCAAAACTGGAAGGATCAACAACTCAAAAATGGAAATCTCAACATCAATGATGCTACTCATAAGAACTATATAGTTCAGAAAATTCATTGGAGGCCTATGCTCTCTAAACAACTCCTAGCAGCCTCACCAACATCCCTCAATGTCTGTAATATCCACCTGGGTCTCCTGGTAGGACTAGAAGGGGATAAATCCTCCTCCTCACCTAAAGTATTAATTGTTGACTGTTGCTCATCCTTTCGATCCTGCTACTCCTCATCCTCCGTCACTCCTAATATTTCCTTGATGCCAAGTTCTCCTAGAAATTAACATCTCTGCTCACAAATGTCTTTCTCTTCACTAAAAAAAATATCCTGCAAGCCTTTGAGGTCTTGTTGTACCCCAAAAATATACCCTTATTTCTTGAAAGATCCTTCTCTTATCCACAGGTACATGGATGTACACTAGACAACCAAATATCCTCAAATGTCCAATCTATGGATTCAACCCTAAAAATCCCTCCTCCACATTCTTTTCCCCCAATATCCTATGAGGAATCATGTTTTGCACATATATTTCCATGTTATATGCCTCTTCTCAAAGAAACATAGGGAACTCTTGGTCATGTATCATAGCCCTGGAATAACCGACGATAGACTAATTCTTAATTCTCTTTGTAACCCCATTTTGTTGAGGGTTGTATGAGACTGTCAACTCCCTTTTTATCCCTTCTTTCTTGTATAAATACTTGAAGTAATTGGAGGTGTACTTTCCCATATTATCCGACCTTGGGACCTTGATCTTCTTCCTTGTCTATTTCTCCACCTGAGCTTTAATCTCTTGAAATTTACGGAAGACCTCATCCTTGGTATTCATAAATAAGATCCATATTTTCCTGGAAAAGTCATCACTAAATGTCACATAGTGTGAGGATCATTGTACTGATGCTATTGACATCGACCCACTCACATTTGAATGGATAAGATCCAAAATCCCATTGGACGTACTCTCATTTCTTGGAAAAACACCCTTGACATTATTTCCAAGTGCACATGCTCTGCACACTTCCTACTTCTCAATACTGAACTTTGGAAGACCTGTAACAATCCCCCTCATAATAAAAAATGCTCTGTAGTGTAGGTGTCCCAACCTCTTGTGCCATAACTCACATAGGATATATAACTATCATGTATGAAATCATGACCAATATTTCTATGCAATTTTTATAGAGGTCACTCTCTAACCCCAACGACCACTATTATGTCTGGGATATATTTCTATGGATGTATGATTACTTTCCCTCTCTAAAAAGTGATGGAAAAAACCCAATCCTCCATAACTGGGACTGAGAGAAAAATCTTCTTTAGACTTGGTATGTAAATAACATCCTAGGTGTTGATGTTAGTGGTAGCATCAGATAGGTACTTCTGCACTGGCATGTGTCTAGCATGTGGAAGTAGTCAAAAGTCTTCTAGTCTTGAGTTTACTTTAGTTAAAATGAATTAATTAAAGTAAATTTTTTTATTATTAGTGAATTAAGTTATTTAAAGAACATGCTTAGCATGCAACATGTAATATAAATCTTAAGTGGGTGTGAGAAGTAATCCCAACCATGGATCACTTTAGACATTAGATTTAGATTGTAACACATTATTATAAAATAAAGGCTAGGGTAAAGGAAGAAAACAATTGTGTTGAGGGATTCAATATAGTTGCTACTTTGAGAGGAAGTCACTTTGATGAGAGACCAAGGTATATGATATAAAAGAAGAGATTTTTCTAATGAGAGGAGTATAGAAGAAAATAAGGTCTTTTTATTACACAAGACTGAGGAGATCTCACTGGTTAGGTGAAGAGATTTCATCCAAGTGTTAATGTAGAGAGGGTTGAAGCACAAAGCACCTTGATTCAATATCTTGGATAGGTGGAGAAGGAATTCCATATAGAGGTCATACAGGTCAAGGGGAAGAGAGAGAAGATGCAACTTCATGTGGGTTTCAAAGGATAGAAGCCAAAGGAAATGGTAACTTTGTGTTGGTTGTGGAGCCTGATTATTTTCCTAATTCAGAGGTCCTTTCTTTCAGCCGTGTTTATACCCCATGAATTATTTACACCCCAGAAGTATGTACACTCTTCCACGTGGGGGAGTGCAGAGGGGGGGTACCCCCTCTATGGGGTCCGGGGGGCCTATCCCCCTGGCTGGGGGGTCTGGGGGCAAGCGGGTCCCCAGCGGGGGTTCAGGGGCAGCGTCCCCCGATGGGGGTTCGGGGGGAGAAGCCCCCGAAGCAAAAATTGCCTTATAAAAGTATATTGTAATTTCATTGTAAATCTGGACCGTTCATTATAAGGTCGCAGATCTAACGGTAGAGATTAT
>SNQJ01S0141308.1:15646-40522 GCA_010110895.2 Picea sitchensis
CATTGTAAATCTGAACCGTTCATTATAAGGTCGCAGATCTAACGGTAGAGATTATGTTAGGGTTTTTTTCCCTAGAAGGAAACCCTCTTTTATGAGGGAAATGTATTTCACTTATGGTTGATGGTGAATATTGTATTCTGAGAGAGGAGACTGTGAGAGAAAGAAGAGGAAGTTACAACGGGTTTTGCTGTAGGTTGTATCCCTTCATTTGTTGGATAATAATAAAGGAAGGACATGGCAATTTCTCTGGTGGACGTAGCCCACACTAGGTGAACCACATAAATCTGTGTCTCTCTTGTATTATGTGTCTTCTATGTTTTATTTCTGCATTTGTTTTATTTTATTGCTCCGCGGTCCGTTTTTTCTAACACTTTGTACATAAGTGCTTGTACATGTATGTGGGTCATAGTGGAGATAGTCATGTACATATGTGGTTCAAAAAGGGGAGAATCACCTCAAAAATCATGTTGTTAAGGGGTCGTACAACAGAGCAGACTTGGCGAGGTTTGTCTGTAGTTGTATTTCTCTTAGTGGGACATTTTCCTTGTTATAGGAGCCTTGATTTAACCTTAATAAAATCATCTTGGAACTGCTTTTCCTTCCCGAGTTTTTCTAGGGGTATTTTACCCGAAAACATTGGTGTCTTGTGTGTAAGATTTTGGTTTCCTAGTTTATACTTCTACTGCATGTTTAGTTGATTACTTAGCTATGCTTTTAGTAGATAAAATGATTTTATTTTGAACTAAGTGTTGGGTGTTGGGTAGGGGAAATATCAACATCGTATTTGAGCATACCAAGGGTTGAAATCCAAGGAAAATCAACATGGTGTTAGAGCCTAGTATATGAAGTGAAGAAACCAAGAGCACATATATCAACACTTGCAATAATATATTGACATATCTATAACCAAGAGGCGGAAATCAAAGGACAAAATTAAGAGAATTAGTAATACTGAGGGGAAAAATGGGTTTTTGCAGGTGTATGATGGTATACGCAGGTCATAGTGGTAATAGTCACGTACATACATGATTTTTAGTGGGTCGAGTCATAAACATATGTGATTTGTAGTGGTGACAGTCATGTACAAGTCCGTACAGGACTGTACATGGGAAGTTTCAGTAGAGGGTTATTAAATTAGATCTTGGAGATGGAAAGTGGATTGCAATTCAAGGATAGGTTGGATGGGGTTTCCAAATAAAGTCCTTGGAAGGAGAAAACTATGATAGTGTTGATGGAGAATGATATCTGGGAATTTTTCAATACTCAGGTAACTCCACCAACATTTGTGGAAGATCTAGTCATCCATAATCATAAGGATGTGAAAGCTAGACACATCATTCTAGATGGAGTGAAGGATCGCTTGATCCCTCATTTATCAAGAAAGAAGACTTCATGGGACATGTGGGAGGCTCTGGAGAGTTTATTTCAAAGTAAGAATGAGAATCACAAAATAGTGTTGAGAGAGAAGCTCAGGGAGGCAAAGATGGAAGGATCGGATATGGTGACAAGTTGTCTCACCTAGATCCAATAAGTTTGATATGAATTGTTTCTAGTTGGGGAGACAATGGATGATTCATATATGGTGAGGATGTCGCTCACGGGATTTAGGAAGGAGTGGACACCATTCATCAAAGGAATTGTGGCACAAGAGAATCTCCTAGATTGTTCAAGGTCGTAGGATGAGTTTGTTCAAGAGGGAATTCAAGATGAATAACTGAGGTCGACATAAGAATGATGATGAGAAAATTTCTATGTCTAGCCAAGAAAATAAGGGAAAGTTTAGGAATATTTTTAGTGGAGAGTCTACCGCTCAAGATGGAAATAAGAAGAAGGACATGAAAAAAGTCAAGTGCTTTGCATGTCACAATTTTGGATAATATGCAGTTCAATTTCCACATATGAAGAAGGGGGGGAGGGAGCGAAGTGTAGCCAGAGGTAGATGTGATGAAAAATAATCAAGTGGATGAGTTTTTCAAGAATTTTGAATAGACATAGTTCTTACTTGTTTCCCAAACTTCCTCGGGCACCATATCAGTTGGTGCATGTTTGATAGATAGTGGAGATATGTTTCATATGACATGAGAAAAAGAGGTGGTTGAGAGATTCACAAAGTTTGACTCAAAGATTCATGTGGAAATTGGTATGGGGATAAAGCATGCAATGAAGAGATATGGAATAGTGCCATTCCGAATGGAGTCGGGAGGCACATTAAGAGTGACAAATGTGATATGGGTGTCATATCTAAAGAGGAGTGTGACCTTAGTTTCAGTGATTGAAAATAAGGTATTTAACGTAGTGTTACAGGATGGAAAGGTGTTGATCAATACTAGAGGATCTAGCTTAGAAAAAGAAATTGTCTTTGGAGTTAGAGAGAGAAACTTGTATAGGATAAAGAGAAAACCTATGCGAGAAGTGTTAAGCAATAGAGTGACAAAGAACAAGGAGAGGGTAGCTCCGAAGGTTGAGAAAATTAGATGGAATCAAAATTTAGGTTCAGGTGGGAAGGACCATCCTTCCAATTCTTTCAGATAGGATTCATGGTATGAGATGGCCATGTAGGATGATCAGGAGAAGGAGGCTTCTAGGAGTATGTTCATAGGTAGTGACTCTTTGAAGACAGGACATAGCATGATGACATGGATAGATTTTGTGTCATAGGGAGAATACAATTAGGTGGATTGGAGAGAAGGTGTTGTAGAGGTTCTAGTAGAAAATATAGATCCAACTCCAAGGTGGTGAAGTGTTGGAATACTGAGAGGGGGGGTGAATCAGTATGAGCACCTTTTACAATTTTCAATCAAAATATATAAAATTCAATTTTATCAACAATATATCATGTATAATTTCATTCAATATATCATGAGCATATAATCATAAGCAACGCCATTCAACAATATCAAATCAGATACATAGTACACCAAAATTTATGGGGAAACCCAAATGGGAAAAAACCATGAAATGTTTTCTTATATATATAAAGATTACATTCATAGGAAGCACCAACTTACCAATTCTACAAAACCAGTTGGAAGGAGACTCCAAACTCCTATTTACAAGCTCCAACCTAAAGAAAGATATAAATCCATGAATTATCTAGCTACAACTGGAAGGAGGCTCCAATCCCCTAGTTTACAGGTTCTAGCCTGAAGGAAGCTCCAACTCCCTGCATTATCTACCTTCAACTAGAAGGAGGTTACAACCCCCTTTCCTTGTCACATATTGTCTCCCTAAAATATAAGTGTAGACTCTAACTGTCACTATCACTGATCAACCTATGACTACTACTGTCACTGATACATCAACCTGCCACTATCATTGTCACATCAACATGTCAGTATCACTGATACATCGACCTATCACTATCACTATCACATCAACATGTCACTATTACTTTCACATCAACCTATCATTGTCACTGATATACCATCATCAACCTATGTGTCTCAACCATGTACCAAAAACCTGTACCATACCATGCATCAACCATGTACCAAAACCTATACCATACCATGCATCAACCATGTATCAAAATCTATACCATACTATGCATCAAACATGTACCAAAACATATACCATACCATGCATCAACCATGTACCACAACTTGTACCATACCATACATCAACTATGTACCAAAACCTATACCATATCATGTATCAACCATGTACCGAAACTTGTACCATATCATGTATTGGACCCTCAATGATATGAAACCAACCATATGCCCCAAGCATATGCCAAAAACATGTACCATGAGATGTACCTCAAACATGTGCCATATCACTCATGGTATGCTTTAACCATAATCCATAAACCATGTGCCAAATATATATTGCAATGCATCTAAGATATGCCTCAAGTATATACCATACAATAAACCATATGTCAAGTATTCAATATGTGCCAATGTATCAACAATATGCCTCAAGTATGCACCATAAAAACCAATATCATATACCAAGTATATGCCTCAAATATATGCCAATATCGTAAAGATGTTCCTCTAACAATTAACCAGAACATCCATAAACCAAGTACCAAGGATATGTCTCAAGCATGTATCAATATCATCAAGACATGAAACTCAACCATATGCAACCATGTACCAAGATTCCTCCAAGACATGCCTTAATCATGTGCTAAACCATCCATGAATCAAATACATAAATACATACCTTTACTCATGATGAAACCTAATGCATACCATCTCAGACCCTGTAACAACCCTGTTGTGTGATCATGCCTTGTTGCAACCTGGACCAAGCATCCTTCTTGAAAACCTTTTCTTAGATCCAAAACTTGTACACTATCAACCCACAAATGCCCATTCCTTTCTCCACTACAACCCACAGATGTTCGTTCCTTTCTCCACTGCGACCCCCAAATAACCTATCTATGATTTTCTACATTGTGACCCATGTACATCCGCGCTTTGATGAACTATGACCTGTTGATATCCATGCTTTAATGAATTGTGACCCGCATATAACCTTAGAAAGATAGTTCATTCACATTCGTACACTTCTCTCCTTCATACTTTCCCTACCTCAGATATGCTATGAAAAGATAAACCATATCACTTATTCATTTAGAAGATATTTAATAAACTTTTGTATGTGAATGCACTTATGAGATATTCCTTGAGGTGTATTTATACTTTTTCAAAGCGATTTCTCTCCTTAACTTTAGGGCTTCTTGTTACAACCACTTTACCATTTAATTAATGACTTGTAACTATTTAGGGGATTCTTAACCATTCTTCGGGGATTCCAACTTCAAGAGGGAATAACTCCTCAACCGTGATGAACCATGTGACGTACCACCTACTGTTGGAAATGGCACGACAACAACTATCGAAATGTGAGTGTGTTACATTCATTTAAACTATCATTCATGTCCTTATTCTTCAAAAAACTTTGGGATTCATGACCACACCTCTGGGGATTATCGTAAAATTCTTCAAATGAACTCATCACATCAATTGACATCAATGAAAACCACTTTTGTTGACATCAATGACAAACAAATTTACAACACTTCATTGCACACTCATGAAATCCTTCTCAAAATTCACTACACACTCATCTACCTACGTCTCTACTGATGCTACTATCTATGTCTTTATTTTACCATTCTTCTTCTATAGACACTGAGATGCATAATGTCTATTCTTATGACATGAGAAGCACTTGATTTTACTCAAGTCCTTATTCGTCCCTGGCTGTGATGATCCTCCATCATTATTTTTGTTCTTGCTATAAATTTTTCCTTTTTTCTTCTTTGTATTACTAACAAGAGCTATGTTCTCATCACTACTTCCCTACTTTTTTCTCTTAGACTCCTCTTGAGCCTCTTCCTTGATGCAATCATCCCAAAGTCTTTACCAATCTAGGAGTTTTTCCTGAGCATAAATTCCCTTGATAAATAGTTCCCATGACTTGTGAAGACCATTCAATGCCACAGTCATGAGATCTACATCCTCCATTTTCTCCCCTATGGCTGCAAGTTGATCACGTACCTGTGTGATCCTCATGAAATAGCTGGTAACATTGTTAGATATGTACATATGCACATATCTGAGTCTACTTCTTAATACCATGTTCATATTCATATTAATGTTAGTGCTCTCGAATAAACCTACCAAGGAATCAAACATATCTTTGGTTTTCTTCTTCTCATCTTGGCTTTGATGTCTTTCTTCTGGTGAACCACCAAATTTGCAAGATCTATCGATGGAACAACTACTTTTTCTGCTAACTCTCAAAGATCATACTCCTTTAATTCCAAAGTAACTTTTGATTTCCAATATAGGAATTTGGATACTCCATCCAATCTATATTCAACTCTCAACGGTGTTGATACCATCGCTTAGACCTAATAAAATTCCCTCGAAATAAACTCCTTTTGAAACTTCCCCTGTACCGACCTGTACGAACCTATACATGCCTATCACTAATGAAACCCATGTATGTACACAACTTCCCTTACTAAAACCCACATATGTACTCACCTGTGCTTACTCCAACCTGTGTATACATGGTTGTCTCCAAATAGACCCACGTATGTACATGCTTGATCCTTTTGCAACCTTCTTACAACTCCGTACAATTTCAAAGCCCTATTTTTTCCTCAGTATGACTATTTCCCTAAAAACTTTCTTTCGATTTCTTCTTGTTGGTTATGGATACGCTAAGATCTCCTATAGATTTGATAGATCTACTATCAACTACTATGGATTTAAGGTATGACGTCCTTTCATAGTGACTTCTCTAATACCGTGTTCAAATCCATACTCTGACACCTAGGTATATTTTTATCTAGTGATTTCCTTATTACAAATCATATTAGTAGCTCACAAAATAAAAATACACTGCTAGAATATTCAACTCAAATAAAGATAGTCGAAGCAATATTGGAAACCAAATCATGCACACATAAACACCAATATTTTTGGGTAGATACCCCTAGAAAAAACTCGAAGGGAAAATTGGTACTAAGATGATTTTATTATGATGAAAAAGGGGTCCTACAATTGGGAAAATGGCCCACTAAGAGAAATACAAATGCAGAGAAACTTGGCAAAGTCTGCTCTGTTGTATGACCCAAATCTGGAACTCTTTTCAAGGTGTATGCACCTTTCATTAAGAAAACCTACACATACATTCCTTTCTCCACTGAAACCCACATACATGACCTCAAGGACTGTATGACACAATCCATACATCTTGAACTCTTCCTATGGCTTTGCTCTATTGAAACCTACTTGTGACTACCTTTATTCTTTCTTCTCCTTGACCTGATCTCTAGATGGAAATCCTTCTCCATCTATCCAATATCTCATTGAATCACATTCCTTCGTGATCCAATATTTGAGAAAAAATCCTTTTATTCTCTCAGGAATATCACTCGTCTTTCTCCTTCACCCTAGCCTTGTTTTTATAATTTAGAGTTATGACCTAACCCTAATCTCCAAAGTGATTGATGATTGTGATTACTTCTCACCTCACTTGAGATCAATAACTAAGATTGAATTCTAATTTTTATCATTTCCATAAATAAATCAATTAATTAATAAAATAAATTTACTTTAATAATTCCTTTAATTAAAGTAAAGTCTCAAGGTAGAAGGATTTGGATGATTTCCACATGTTTAGACACTTAGACATGTGCATAAATACATTTTTGATGCTACCAACATAAAAAAATCTCAACTACAAAAGTTTAATACATGGCATCCATTCAATTATGAAAAGAAGCAGTATGGTTACAAACATTGTGTTCAGGTATTGTGTTGTTACAACAAGTTGTAAGTATATATTATGATGGTCAGAGTGCAATATTCCTAGCGAAGAATCCGACTTATCATTCAAAGACAAATCATATTGATGTTCATTATAACTTTGCGAGAGAAATGGTTGAAGACAAGAAGGTGTTTCTAATAAAGGTGTAAACCTTGAAGAATGTTTCAAATTCATTGACAAAGTCTGTGAGCACTGAAAAGTTCTCCTAGTGTAGTGAAACAATGGGAAGTGTTTCCCTAAATTGTTGGCTACATAATCTTGTAACCTAATATATGCAAAGAAAACGACAGGTGGGAGAATGTTGGGTATGTGTTATATTATTTGCACCACAAAACCCCTTCCAGAGGGATTGCAGGGGGTTGGAGCCCTCAATTTGTTTTTAGCGGTTTTTGCATCCATTTTTAGAGGTTTTTCGGCTCATGGTTTTCATTGGTGGTTTTCTAATTTTGATTAAGGAATTAGGGTTTTTGACTAATTCGAGTCAATGGATAATGTTTTTGGATGCTACGGGATCCTATATATTTTATATTGTAAACAATGAATATATATGATGAATAAATAATTAGAGGTGCATCTCTAAACAAGTTGTTGGTTTCCCCGGTTTGAGATTCTAGGGTAAAATATCTATGTAATGTGTGTGCATGCCATTATATATATATTATTTTATTAAGAATCTATTTGCAGTAATTAATTATACATGGTTAAAATATACATGGCATGCTATACAAGTGCATTCTTGAGAACATGCCCAAAAAAACAATCTTTGACAAAGTTACCATTTGGAAATTCAAATTTTGGTCAAGCTTGGTAAAGGAAGAAGTAGTGAGTAGACCTAGTAAAGGTAGAATAATTTAATATACCTCGTGAAGGAAGAAGAAACAAGAATACCTAGTGAAATAAGAAGTATCAAGCAGACTCGGTGAAGGTTGGTGTAGCTCACATAAAGAGATTGTTGTCTTTTTTTAAGTTGGTGCTTAGCGGTGGGGATTGGTGTCTACTAAGATTTATAAGACTAGGTTTGTGCCACTCAAACAAATATATTGGCGTCTCTTGCTAAGTTGGTGCTTAGCGGTGAGAATTGGTGTCTATGGATATATGTAAGAGTAGGTTGGTGCCTACCATAATTTTCACCAGTGGGGATTGGTGTTTCTAGTAGGTTTGTGCCTACAAATATTTGTAATGGTAGTTTGGTGCCTACAAATAATTATAAAGAGAAGTTTTTTAGTTTTCACTTGAAATGGTTTCCATGTAAATCATGTGTTCCATGTTCTAAAGTTAGCATTTCTCATATGTGATTGTTTTCTTATAGTTGACAAATGTTTGAAAAACAAAATGGTCTTATATTGATTCACTCCCCCTCTCAGAGTAAGTGTGTTCTCAACACTTCCTTGGATCTTTATTTATTCCATACAAGCTCTTATTCAACTTACATACTAATTTTTGCTTCCCTTTGATGCCATACCCTTGTGGCTGCTACATATTAATATATTCCTCCAAATCCCATGGAGAAACGTTTTCTTTACATATAATTATTCAAGATGAAAATATTCTACTATCACTAGAATTAAAATAGTTCTAATTGAAGTCATTTTAACAAGAGAAAATATTTCATCAAATCCTATACCTTTCTTCTATGCAAAACCCTTTACAAAAAGTATGGCTTTGTACCTATTTTTTCCTCCATCTTCTTCCTTCAACCTATATACCCATTTATTCAACAACACTATTTTACCTGTAGGCAACTAAACCAAGTCCCAAGTATGGATATGTACCAAGGAATCCATCTCCTCTTTCATGCCTTTCTCCCACCTCTTTCTGGTTTCTACCTACATTGCTTCTTCATTTCTTTCTTGTTCACTAGAATCATTCAACAATAAATAACATAGTGAAGGAGAGTACCATTCAAGGGGTCTACTTAACCTGATATATCTTCTAACAACACTTACATGAGTTTGAGGTGCATGTTGCTATTTTGTTTGTTGAACATTTTGATTTTCTGACACCTATAGAATTTCATTTTTTGTGATTTCATCAAGCACTATGTATTATGTGTTTTCCTTTTCTTGTTTCTTTCCCTACAATTGATATTTGTACATGACCTTCTCATTGAGTAACACATATCTACTCCTAATTATTTTGTGATTTTGATAATCCCATAAGCGATAACCAAAATCATTAACTCCATATCCAATAAAAGTACACTTCTTGGGTTTTTCCTTAAGTTTTTTTCTATTTTCTCTATCAATATGGACAAATGCTTCACAACCGAAAGTCTTTATAAATGTGTAGTTTACCTTTTTAACTGTCCATGTCGCCTTTGGAATCCTACCATCCAAAGGACTTGGATGCCCTCTATTTATTTGGTAAACAACAGTATCCACAACTTCTACCCAAAAATGTAAGGGAAATTATACATGCAATATCATACTCCTTGCATCCTCCATAATTGTTTGGGTCATCCTTTCCGACACACCATTTTCTTGTGGTGTTATTGGAACTGTCTTCTCTCTACGAATCCCATGGTATGAACAATAACTATCAAAATCCTTGCTACAATATTCACCTCCATTGTCTAATCTGAGACACTTCAACTTATTTCATTTCTTATTCTTAACCAAAGCTTTCCATTTCTTAAAAGTATAAAAAACATTATATTTTTTTTGAATGCAATAAACCCATGTTTTCTTAGTCGCATCATCAATAAAAGTAACATAATAATAAGAGACCCCAAAAGATGATACATAAACCAACCCACATACATTTGTATGCACAAGCTCTAACTTTTCACTCTTCTTTTTCATCTTAACTCTTAGAAATCTAACTCTCTTCTATGTTCCATAAACATGGTGCTCACAGATATCCAAATCAACCTACTTCAAATTTGGAAACAAATTCCTTGAGTGGATAATTTGCATCCCCTACTCACTCATGTTCCCAAGCCTATGATTCCACAATGTTGTATCCTCTCCTGTAGAAGCTAGAGCAGTATGATAATCAACATTATTTAAACATAAATACAATGTACCTACCTTTTCTCTTTTTCCTATTATTAGCGATCGTTTAATGACATTCCACAAATTGTTTGTAAATGTAACTGTACAACCTTCACTTTCCAACTTCCCTACTAAAATTATATTTCTTCTCAAATTAGGAACATGGTTCAACATCACTAAATAAACCTGTCAAATATAACCTTGAACATAATATTGGAAATATTTCCTATGGGGTGTGGTATGAAATGAAGCATGTGATACCCCTAGTTTGAACCCCAATTGTACATATAAATGTAGATGAACATACAACCTAGTGAGTCATGGGTACTGATTGTAAATGTAAATGTAATTATACACATAAGCTGGTGAGTTGATGGTACAAGGTTTTTAATTCAGTTCTATGCGCATTGAATCAATGTGAAGGAATATCATACCAAAGGAGTGCGCACATTTTATAATGTATCACACACCTCTGTAAGAGTGTGAGGATTATGCACTAAAGGAAGGGTGCACACCATCCTAAGTTTTGTGTACAATGGAGTAAGTGCACGGTTTTGGGGCCAGAGTGCCTATGTGGTTATTAGGATGGAGAGATAGATGTTAAATGGAAAAAGAGCCATCATTTTAATATGTAATCACATTCAAATATTAATGAAAACACATCACTGCTGGAGACCAACCATGTAAAAAAGTATGGGGGGATAAACTCCAATAGATAGGGAAAGGGGGTTAAAATTTAAGGATAAGGGGCTAAGCTAGGGGGGATTAAGCCCAAAGGAATATTATATTAATATTCCTTAAAGTATAAAGTATGCATATTTTTTTTATCCTAATTAATAAGGATGAGGACAAGTGGGCCAAAGGTAGTTCTCAACATGACATGTCAAGTCGGGGACATGTATACATATAGTTTGGAGTTCATTTTGGGGGGATTATATCTTCATTCCTTCACTCATGGAGCTATCATCCATACCATGTTGTTACTATACTTGTACATGTACCTGTATCTATACCTAGGAATATTTCGAGCGAAATAGGCAGGTTGTCAGGCCTGTGGACTATTAAAGAAGCGGGTTGTTAGGCTCGTGAGCATTCTCTCCAGGTGAGAGAATTGTTGAGAATTAATTCCCAAGATGCCAAGTTGCAACTACAAGGCTCTAATACTTCATTTCTGACATGTTTCCGAATCCCCAAAAGGGAAGTGGGGAAGCCGAAGGACTGTTGAGTAGTGAAGGGGCACACCTCTTGGCATGGGACAGGGATGTGAGGAATGAGACACTGTAGGTTGTTAGCTTGAGTTGGCACCTTAGTCTGAGATTTATACTATCTAGGAGACCTTAGACTGGGTTAGGATTCACTTGCCTAGGTGGAGTTTAAGCCCCAGTTCAGGGGTGACCCACTACTAAGAGTTTTGAGCAATGTGGTCTAAGGCTGGGAGGAACCTGGAAGGTCTACACACAGTTGGTGTTCCTTTTATCAAAGATAAGTGTTAATTGCATGTTAATTCATCTATTGTGTCAATATTTATGCAATTATCTTCATGGGTTTTTCTTGGGTAAGCAACATGTATATTTTTGTTATTATTTTGTATGAATCTGTGCATTTGCAGAGTATTTTTATGAATTAAATTAGCATCATAGTTTGAATTTTTAAGTGGCATATCCTATCAGGTGGCTGTGGATGCTACAATGTGGTATCATAGAAATTTTGTTGAGTTTTTGGTAATGTGGACATTACAATGTGGTATCAAAGCCCAATTTTCAACAATGAGCCTGGATGGGCCGAGCTAGCAGAATGTTGAAGCGGAAATTCATAGAGAATTAATTTATGGTGCATGTCTACAACTTGTTTGCTTAAATTATTGCAGTAAAATTGAGATAAATCTCATGGGTAATGTGAATAATAGAGCCCATAAATTAAAAATAAGAAATTTCAATTTCTAATGGGGAAATTTGGGCTTGTAGATGGCCGAATTTTTGAGTTTACAGAGTGGCCATGGCACCCAGGACCAAATTGGGTGAAATTTGGAAAAATACCCAATTTAAGAAACAAAGTTATGGAGGACTTCGACGGGGAAACGTCAAAATTCATATCCAAAGATCAAATTGGGTTTACATTATTAAAAAAGGTCGTGTGAACTTTAACTACAAAGTTTCTCGTTCAACACCAGATGTGTATGGGGCAGAGATGAATATAAATTTTGCGATTTAGAATTATGGAAAAATCAGCTAAGCACAGAAAAATAATAGTGCACAAATGTGCACACTAAAATTTGGTACTGCGTGGTGCAAAGCTGGTGATGCACAGAAAGATAATAGTGCATGGGTTTGCACACTATAATTTTGCGTTGTGCAGTGCAGAGCTAGTGATGCAAGGAAAAATAATGGTGTGCAGGTGTGTGCACTCAAATTTGGCGTTGCGCGATGCAGAGTTGGTGATGTGTAGGGGTGCGCATTAAAATTTGGCATTGCACGATGCATAATTGGTGGCACGCTCATAATATTGGTGCCCAAGTGAGTGCACTAGAATTTGTCAACACACAGTGCATACCTTGTGGCGCACGTATAATATTTGTGTGCTTTGAGTGCTGACAGAGCACAGTGAAAATGTTTTGGTGCTCATGCAATGTTAGTGTGTAGTGCATGCGCATTAAATATTCACATCGCGTGAAAGTAGAATTGGTGGAGCACAAGGAGTATATGTGTGCAATGTGATCACACTGAACCTTGATGTTGTGTGGTGTGGAGCTTGAAATGCACGCAAAATATTAGTGTGTGACACAAAAGTTGTGCACACTAGATATTGGCGTGTGACACAAAAGTTTTGCGCACTAGATATTGGCATGTGACACAAAAGTTGTGCACACTAGATATGGGTGCACAGTGCATGTGCTACATTTTGGGAATTGTGAGTGTAGAAATTGTGCATGCTAAGTATGGGTGTATGATTTAGAACTGGTGTGCATGAATTCGATTTGGCAGACTACAATAGTAAAAACAAAAAACCAGTGATTTTCCGTGAATTTGTTTTTGTATTTTTGAAGGTTATGTTTTTGCACGACATTTTTTAGGCCCTAAAAGGTGTTTTTATCTACTCAAAAACAATGTGTCCAAGCCATTTGAGTTTTATCTCAAATGAAAGAGATCTATTATAAATTTCTAAAAGTGTATCCCATTCGTCAAACATAGTTAGTATGAGTGATTTACATCCCGGACAATGGAGAGTAAATTTTCAGCCCCAGTTAATTTCTGAAGGCTATAACTTCCTGCTCCAGAATCATATTGAGGCACAAGAGAAGTCTATGGAAATATATTGAACCATAGAACCCATTCATGGTGCTAAATTAAAATTTTGGGCATGTTAAAATTTTTTAAGAGGGCTTAGAAGGTACCTATATCATTTAGGGAAAACAAAATAATAATATTAATTGGCCTGAAACTTCAACAAGTTGTATCTAGCAGCCCATAACCCAGAAAGAGGTTAAAATTGGATGGATTTTCCAAATTATGATGATGAATAAACCCATCTAGGATCCTGTCAAAAATACAAAGGAGAAGGTACAAAGAAGTGTAAACATAGTTCCGATTTTCACTTGATAAAGGTGTGAACAAAAGGAATTGTTGGGTAATATTCAAATGGACATACCTTTTTGTTGAAGACTCATAATTGAGCAAGATAGTAGTAATTGGAAAGGTATTGGACAGAGGAATCCATATATCCACCTAGAAAATTTATCTAGGCAATTAATTTCATAAAGAACCAGAAGAAATAATTCTGATGCATTATTGGAACAAAATTGTACATAATTTTCAGGAATTTGTTAAATTGTTTAGTCTAACAAATCTTGTTTCCTCCACATTTTTCATAGTAACAGCATGTAGATAAAAAAAGGATCCACATAGAGTTTAGAATCATGTAAGCCATGGAATATGCACAAATGGATTACAACCATGAACATGAGATCAAAGGGATGTATGTATGTATGGGTAATGAAGGTACAAATTCAAATGGACATGGAGAAGGCAAGGCGGAAACCATGAACTTGGTAGAGACCATAAAAATTATGAAAAATGATGTCCATAGTTATAAATTTGATAATGATAGGCTTATGAAATCCAAAGAGAAACAAGAAGGGTTCAACATTAAGTTAATGCAAATCTTAGAAAGAATAGAGAAGAAGATGGACAAGGAGACCGAGTCAAGAAAATTAGGGAGTCACAGATCTCATGATGAGAGGAGAAGAAAAAAAAGTTTTGGTAGTCATCACCATCACTCCCCAAGGAATTCAACTAGGAGTGCACATAGTAGCTCAAGTCCATCTCTTGTCAGGAAGTGTAAGAATAGGTATGGGGTGGATGAGCTACAGGGAGAAATGAATAAAATCAAAGCACCTACATTTGATGGTGATCACAAGAAGGATGAGGATGTTGATACTTGGATATTGGGAATGAGGAACTACTTCCATTTACATAAATACTCCTCACAAGTAGAAGGAAGAATTTCCATCTATCAACTCAAAGGAAAAAAATCAATGTGGTGGGACCAATTTGTGCAGGTGCAACACATTGATGAGAAGAAGGTTACTTCGAGGGAATTCAAGAGGTATTTTCGAAAGAAATACTTCACTAAACATTACTATGATAAGAAAATCAAGGATTTCTTTGAACTCAATATTAGGAGTATGACCATTGATGGGTATGAAAGAAGGTTTTTAGAACTTCTGGAATATGTTTCCTTCATCAAGGATGAACCTATTAAGATTCAGAGATACCTGAGTGGGCTACCATCTTTTATCAATGATAAGATACAATATGATCATCCCAAGACACAAGAGGAAACTATAAGAATGGATACATGCATTTATGATAAGCATAAAATAAGACCAACTTTCCAAAAATCTTGGGAAGACAAGAAGAAAAACAAGATAGAACAAAGGAGGAAGGGAACTAAGCCACCATTCTTCAAAAATAATTCTTAGGGACAACCAGCTTCTAAAGAACCTAGAATGACCGAGACATTGGGGCAAAGACCAAGGAAGCCACCTATTCAATGTTGAGGTTTTGGGGGAGATCATATGTACATAGATTTCCCTCATAGAGGTGAAAAAGTGAGGACTTTTCACAATGTACAACAAGATCATTAAATGGAGGACATGGGAAGAAATGTACCAAGGATCTACGCATCCCTGGATAACAAGAAAGTTGATTTTCAATTACATATGATTGAAGTGGAAGGTAAGATCAACAACCAAACCATTGCTATTTTAATTGAAACAGAAGCTAGTCATAATTATCTAGATCGTAAGATGGTGGAAAATTTCAATTTCCAAGAAGAAAGCTTGAAAAATCTTGGTTGGTTCAGATGGCTACAGGAGATAAAAGGAAAATTAATCAGATAGTTAAGGAATTCCCAATGGACATGATTAGAATGTGGACTAGGAAAGATTTGAACATCATAGCTTTAGGTTCCTATGACTTCCTAATTGGTATGGATTGGTCGAACCAACATCATGTTGTCATAGACTACTATAATAAGGAAATTTCTTGCTTGGATGAGGAAGGGAACTTAAGGATGGTACATGGAATTCCTAGGGCAGTAACCATCAAGGAAGTTACAGCCTTGCAGCTGAAGAAAAGTTGCAGGAAAGGATGTCAAATATTTGTGGAACATATGGAGGAGAAACCTAAATATAAGGTGTCAAAAATTGAATATTATGTAGTCCTAAAAGAGTTTGAAGATGTGTTTAAATAAATACCAGGATTTCGACCCAAGAAAAATATTGATTTCTCCATCAATCTGATGCATGGAGCAGCCCTAATATCCAAAACCCCTTACAGGATGAGTACACAAGAAAGTAAGGAATTACAAATGCAACTTGAAGAGCATCTGAACAAGGGGTATATACGCCCAAGTGTGTTATCTTGGGGTGCCCCAGTACTATTTGTGAAGAAAAAAGATGGAACATTGATAATTTGCATGTAATTCAGGCAGTTGAACAAGGTAATTATGAAGAACAAGTATCCTTTGTCAAGGATAGATGACCTCTTTGATTAGTTGAAAGATGAAAAAATATTCTCGAAGATTGAAACTTAGGTTAATCTATCATCAGGTTAGAATTAAAGATGAAGACATAAAAAAATATGCTTTCAGAACAAGGTATGGACATTATGAGTTCAGAGTAGAGTCATTTGGGTTGTCAAATTCACCCATTGTCTTCATGTGTCTAATGAATGGTGTTTTCAGAGAATAATTAGATAAGTTTGTCATTGTCTTCCTGGATGCCATTATTATATATTCTAAGTCTGAAAAAGAGCATGAGAAACAATTGAAAATGGTGTTACAAGTATTGAGGGAGCATCAATTATATGCCAAATTGAGAAAGTGCTCATTATATCAGAAGCAAATTCATTATTTGGGACATATCATTTCAGAGGAAGGACTAGTAGTGGACCGAGAAAAGATAAATGTCATTGAGGGGTGGAAAACACCAAGGAATGTCTCTAAGGTGAGATCATTCATGGGACTTGCAGGTTACTACAGACGATTCATTAAGGGATTCTCAAATATTTCACACCCAATGACTTCCTTGCAAGAGAAGGGTGTGAAGTTTGAGTGGACATCAGATTGTGAAAGGAGTTTCCAACACTTGAATCATTTATTAACAATTTCTCTAATACTAAGGATTGTTGATCCAAATGAAGACTCCATTGTATGCCTTGATGCATGTAAAGAAGGGATCGGTGGATTCCTTGGTTAGAATGGGTATGTGGTGTGCTATGAATCAAGGAAGTTAAAGGAGAATGAAAGGCACTATGCTACTCATGATTTGGAATTGGAAGCCATAGTGCATGCCTTGAAGATGTGGAGGAACTAACTCATGGGAAAAATATTTGAGTTTAGGACAGACCATAGTGCTCTGAAATATTTATTTGGAAAACCAACTCTAAATTCTAGGCAAAGTAGATGGTTAGAATTCCTCGGTGAAAATGACTTTTATATAAACCATATCAAGGGGAAAGAGAACATGGTGGTTGATGCACTCAAAAAAAGGGTGCATGAGATGCATGATACAACCATTAGCATGTACCAATAGTATTTGAAAGATAGGATCTTAGAGGCTGAAAAATCATATTTATCGTACATGGAAATAAAGATAAAATTACAGTAAGGAATTTTGTAGAAGAAAAGTGAAGAATATAAGCTAGAAAAAGATGAAATTTGCATGTACAAGGGTAGAATTTACATGGAAAATTCTCAAGAATTGAAAAAACTGATTTTAAAATAAATGCATAATGTGCCTTATGTTGGGCAACCAATTTACCAGAAAATGGTTGCATCTATCAAGAGCCATTTTTATTGGCTAGGTATGAACAAAGAGGTTGTTGGTTTTATTTCTAGGTGTTTGGAGTGTTAAAATCTTGAGGATGAGCATAAACACCCAGCTAGGTTGCTACAACCATTGCCCATTCCTAAGTGGAAATTGGAACTTGTAACATTGAATTTCATCACCAAACTAACTAGTACAAACAAGAAGTTGATTCTATCATGGTAGTGGTGGATAAGCTTACTAAAGAGGTACAATACTGGAATAAAATTCAGAGGTAATTGAGTGGGCTACCATATTTTATCAGTGATAAGATAGAATATGATCATCCTGAGACACTAGAAGAAACTATAAGAAGGGATACATGCATTTATCATAAGCATAAAAGAAGACCAAATTTCCAAAAAACTTGGGAAGACAAGAAGAAAAACAAGATAGAACAAAGGAAGAAGGGAACTGAGCCACCATTCTTCAAAAATAATTCTTAGGGACAACCAGCTTCTAAAGAACCTAGAATGACCGAGACATTGGGGAAAAGACCAAGGAAGCCAATTACTCAATGTTGGGGTTTTGGGGGAGATCATATGTACATAGATTTCCATCATAGAGGTGAAAACGTGAGGAATTTTAACAATGTACAACAAGATGATACAATGGAGGACATGGGAAGAAATGTACCTAGGATCTACGCAGCCCGGGATAACAAGAAAGTTGAGTTTCGGTTACATATGATTGAAGTGGAAGGTAAGATCAACAACCAAACTATTGCTATTTTAATTGATTTAGGATCTAGTAATAGTTATCTAGATCGTAAGATGGTGGAAATTTTCAATTTCCAAGAAGAAAGCTTGGAAAATCTTGGTTGGTTCAGCTAACTATAGGAGATAAAAGGAAAATTAATCAGATGGTTAAGGAATTCCCAATGGACATGAATGGAATGTGGACTAGGAAATATTTGAACATCATAGCTTTAGGTTCCTATGACTTCTACAGTGGTATGGATTGGTTGGACCAACATCATGTTGTCCTAAAATGCTATAATATGGAATTTTATTGCTTGGATGAGGAAGGTAACTTAATGAAAGTACATGGGATTCCTAGGGAAATAACCATCAGAGAAGTTACAACGTTGCGGCTGAAGAAAAGTTACAAGAAAGGGTGTCAAATACTTGTAGCACATATGGAAGAGACACCTAAAGATAAGGTGTCAAAAATTGAATATTATGTAGTCCTAAAAGAGTTTGAAGACGTATTTAAATAAATACCAGGATTTCCACCCAAGAGAGATATTGATTTCTCCATCAATTTGATGCCTGGAGCAACCCCAATATCCAAGACCCCTTATAGGATGAATACACCAGAAAGGAAGGAATTACAAATGAAACTTGAAGAGCATCTAAACAATGGGTATATACGCCCAAGTGTGTTAGCTTGGGGTGCCCCAGTACTATTTGTGAAGAAAAAGGATGGAACATTGATACTTTGCATTGAATTCACATAGTTGAACAAGGTAATTGTGAATAACAAGTATCCTTTGGCAAGGATAGATGACCTCTGATTAGTTGAAAGATGAAAAAATATTCTCGAAGATTGATCTCAGGTTAAACTATCATCAAGTGAGAATTAAAGAAGAAGACATCAACAAAAATTCCTTCAGAGCGAGGTATGGGCATTATGAGTTCACAGTAGTGTCATTTGGGTTGTCAAATGCACCCATTGTCTTCATGTGTCTAATGAATGGTGTTTTCAGAGAATAATTAGATAAGTTTTTCATTGTCTTCCTGGATGCCATTATTATATATTCTAAGTCTAAAGAAGATCACTAGCAACAATTGAAAATGGTGTTACAGGTATCGAGGGAGCATCAATTATATGCCAAATTGAGCAAGTGCTCATTATATCAGAAGAAAATTCATTATTTGGGACATATCATTTCAGAGGAAGGAATAGTAATGGACTAAGAAAAGATAAATTCCATTGAGGGGTGGAAAACACCAAAGAATGTCTCTGAGGTGAGATCATTCATGGGACTTGCAGGTTACTACAAAAGATTCATTGAGGGATTCTCAAAGATTGCACACCCAATCACTTCCTTGCAAAAGAAGGGTGTGAATTTTGAGTGGACATCATATTGTGAAAGCAGTTTCCAACACTTGAATCATTTTTTAACAAGTTCTCTAATATTAAGGATTGTTGATCCAAATGAAGACTTCAATGTATGCACGAATGCATGTAAACAAGGGATTGGTGGATTCCTTGGTCAGAATGGGTATGTGGTGTGATGTGAATCAAGGAAATTAAAGGAGAATGAAAGGTGCTATGCTACTCATGACTTGGAATTGGAAGCCATAGTGCATGCCTTGAATATGTGGAGGAACTAACTCATGGGAAAAATATTTGAGTTTAGGACAGACCATAGTGGTCTGAAATATTTATTTGGAAAACCAACTCTAAATTCTAGGCAAAGTAGATGGTTAGAATTCCTCGGTGAAAATGACTTTGATATAAATCATATCAAGGGGAAAGAGAACAAGGTGGTTGATGCACTCAAAAAAAGGGTGTATGAGATGCATGATACAACCATTAGCATGTACCAATAGTATTTGAAAGATAGGATATTAGAGGCTGAAAAATCATATTTATCGTACATGGAAATAAAGATAAAATTACAGCAAGGTATTTTGCAAAAGAAAAGTGAAGAATATAAGATAGAAAAAGATGAAATTTGCATAAATAAGGGTAGAATTTACATGGAAAATTCTCAAGAATTGAAAAAAATGATTTTAAAATAAATGCATAATGTGCCTTATGTTGGGCGACCAAGTTACCAGAAAATAGTTGCAGCTATCAAGAGCCATTTTTATTAGCTAGGTATGAACAAAGAGGTTGTTGGTTTTATTTACAGGTGTTTGGAGTGTTAAAAGGTTAAGGCTGAGCATAAACACTCAACTAGGTTGCTACAACCATTGCCCATTCCAAACTGGAAATGGGAAGTTGTAACATTGAATTTCATCACCAAACTAACCAGTACAAACAAGCAGTTGATTCTATCATGGTAGTGGTGGATAAGCTTACTAAAGAGGTACAATACTAGAATAAAATTCAGAGGTTCCTAAGTAGGATACCATCTTTTATCAGTGATAAGATACAATATGATCATCCCAAGACACTAGAGGAAACTATAAGAAGGGATACATGCATTTATGATAAGCATAAAAGAAGACCAACTTTCCAAAAATTTTGGGAATACAAGAAGAAAAACAAGATAGAACGAAGGAAGAAGCGAACTAAGCCACCATTCTTCAAAAATAATTCTTAGGGACAACCAGCTTCTAAAGAACCTAGAATGACCAAGACATTGGGGAAAAGACCAAGGAAGCCACCTATTAAATGTTGGGGTTTTGGGGGATATCATATGTACATAGATTTCCCTCATAGAGGTGAAAAAGTGAGGACTTTTTACAATGTACAACAAGATGATACAATGGAGGACATGGGAGTAAATGTACCTAGGATCTACGCAGACCCGGATGATAAGAAAGTTGAGTTACAGTTACATATGATTGAAGTGGAAGGTAAGATAAACAACCAAACCATTGATATTTTAATTGATTCAGGAGCTAGTCATATTTATCTAGATCGTAAGATGGTGGAAAATTTCAATTTCCAAGAAGAAAGCTTGGAAAATCTTGGTTGGTTTAGCTGGCTACAGGAGATAAAAGGAAAATTAATCAGATGGTTAAGGAATTCCCAATGGACATGAATGGAATGTGGACTAGGAAATATTTGAACAACATAGCTTTAGGTTCCTATGACTTCCTAATTGGTATGGATTGGTCGGACCAACATCATGGTGTCCTAGACTGCTATAATAAGGCATTTTCTTGCATGGATGAGGAAGGGAACTTAAGGATGGTACATAGAATTCCTAGGGCATTAAATGTCATAGAAGTTACAGCCTTGTGGCCGAAGAAAAGTTACAGGAAAGGGTGTCAAATATTTGTAGAACATATGGATGAGACACCTAAAGATAAGGTGTCAAAAATTGAATATTATGTAGTCCTAAAAGAGTTTGAATATGTATTTAAATAAAAACCAAGATTTCCACCCAAGAGAGATATTGATTTCTCCATCAATATGATGCCTGGAGCAACCCCAATATCCAAGACCCATTATAGGACTAGTACACCAAAAATGAAGGAATTACAAATGAAACTTGAAGAGCATATGAACAAGGGGTATATACGCCCAAGTGTGTTATCTTGGGGTGCCCCGATAATATTTGTGAATAAAAAGGATGTAACATTGATACTTTGCATTGCATTCAGGCAATTGAACAAGGTAATTGTGAAGAATAAGTATCCTTTTCCAAGGATAGATGACCTCTTTGATCAGTTGAAAGATGAAAAACTATTCTCGAAGATTGATCTCAGGTTAAGCTATCATCAGGTGAGAATTAAAGAAGAAGACATCAACACAAATGCCTTCAGAATGAGGTATGGGAATTATGAGTTCACAGTAGTGTCATTTGGGTTGTCAAATGCACCCATTGTCTTCATGTGTCTATTGAATGGTGTTTTCAGAGAATACTTAGATATGTTTTCCATTGTCTTCTTGGATATCATTATTATATATTCTAAGTCTAAAGAAGAGCAAGAGAAACAATTGAAAATAGTGTTACAGATATTGAGGGAGCATAAATTATATTCCAAATTGAGCAAGTGCTCATTATATCAGAAGCAAATTCATTATTTGGGACATATCATTTCAGAGGAAGGAATAGTAGTGGACCGAGAAAAGATAAATGCCATTGAGGGGTGGAAAACACCAAGGAATGTCTCTGACGTGAGATCATTCATGGGACTTGCAGGTTACCATAGAAGATTCATTGAGGGATTCTCAAATATTTCACACCCAATCACTTCCTTGCAAAAGAAGGGTGTGAAATTTGAGTGGACATCAGATTGTGAAAGGAGTTTCCAACACTTGAATCATTTATTAACAAGTTCTCTAATACTAAGTATTGTTGATCCAAATGAAGACTTCATTGTATGCATTGATTCATGTAAAGAAGGGATTAGTGGATTCCTTGGTCAGAATGGGTATGTGGTGTGCTATGAATCAAGGAAATTAAAGGAGAATGAAAGGCACTATGCTACTCATGATTTGGAATTGGAAGACATGGTGCATTCCTTGAATATGTGGAGGAACTAACTAATGGGAAAAATATTTGAGTTTAGGACAGACCATAGTGGTTTGAAATATTTATTTGGAAAACCAACTCTAAATTCCAGGCAAAGTAGATGGTTAGAATTCCTCAGTGAAAATGACTTTGATATAAATCATATCAAGGGGAAAGAGAACAAGGTGGTTGATGCACTCGACAAAAGGGTGCATGAGATGCATGATACAACCATTAGCATGTACCAATAGTATTTGAAAGATAGGATCGTAGGGGTTGGAAAATCATATTTATCGTACATGGAAATAAAGATAAAATTATAGCAAGGTATTTTGCAGAAGAAAAGTGAAGAATATAAGCTAGAAAAAGATGAAATTTGCATGTACAAGGGCAGAATTTACATGGAAAATTCTCAAGAATTGAAAAAACTGATTTTAAAATAAATGCATAATGTGCCTTATGTTGGGCAACCAAGTTACCAGAAAATGGTTGCAACTATCAAGAGCCATTTTTATTGGCTAGGTATGAACAAAGAGGTTGTTGGTTTTATTTCCAAGTGTTTGGAGTGTTAAAAGGTTAAGGCTGAGCATAAACACCCAAGTAGGTTGCTACAACCATTGCCCATTCCTAAGTGGAAATGGGAAGTTGTAACATTGAATTTCATCACCAAACTAACCAGTACAAACAAGCATCTGATTCTATCATGGTAGTGTTGGATAAGCTTACTAAAGCTGACCAATGAGATAAATTGTTCAACTACATGGTATACCCAAGACAATTGTGTTTGACAAAGATCTAAAAATTACATCGTTTTTTTGGAAAAGATTATTCAAGGGATTCAGAAAAAATCTGAATTTTAGCACGTCTTATCATCCAAAGTCAAATGTGCAGATAGAAAGGGTAAATCAAGTGATAGAAGACATGTTAAGGATGTATGTAATGGATAAACGATCCAAATGGGAGGATTATTTTCATTTGGTAGAGTTTTCTTATAACAATGGGTACCAAGCATCTCTAAAGATGAGCCCATTTGAGGCACTTTATGGAAGAAAGTGCAACACACCAGTACTTTATGGAAGATGAGCCCATTTGAGCCCATGTTTACCCCTCGAAGAGGCTTAGTATCTGAAATTATCTCTTTTTCAAGGCATTGAGTACTTATTCTAAGTTGTTTCTATGCTATATTGATATTTGGTTCTTAACATATGGTATCAGAGCTCAAGGTCTTGGGGTTTCGCTACTACATCTGAGACACCTTGGAATTTTTGCTATAACGCTTTTTCTACAACGTTTTAGAAGAAACGGCTTGGAGGATATTTAGTAGACGGATCAAGGTACATTGGGTTAAAATTTCATCTCCTGAGGCCTTATACTTTCTGAGATACATCCTGTGAAATATAGGGTTCTTGAATCATCCTGAACTGAGTCATTGCGTAATTTTCACTATAATTTCTTTTATGTAAATTTTTAGACCCTGAAATCCAGATGATATTCACAGAAATTAGTAAGGTATCTGTGGTAAAATTTCCAGCTTCTGCATCATCTTAAATTTGTAGATACACCCTGTGGAATATAGGGTATCTGACTAGTCCTATTGACTAGTCTCAAGAAGGTGTTCCAGGTAAAACAATAATAAATTATTCCTAGAGTATCCAAATTGAGTGAGGTTGGTTTCATTGGATAGTGGACAGTCTGTGTTATTTCTGGTACGAGTTTAAGAATTTTATATCAATTATTTTGTGCGGGGCACGCTATACAAGTGAGATCTCCTGGAAAGGACAAAAATAAGCAAGTTGTGGGGAAGTTACCATAAATTCCACTTGGCACATCCAATTTTGATCAGACCTGTGGCATTGCAGATAAGAAATATCAGAGAACTACATAAAATAAAGTTTCATACCTAGAAGGGCCAAAACTTGGGATATACAATAGAATAAAGATTGTCTAGCAGAACCACCCCAAAATCAAGGTTCAAAAGTGATACTTGGCCAACATGCCACCCAAAAAGGGAAATTCTACACCAAATAAGCCTCCAGACAATCCTACTTGGACTCTTGATGAAGGTGAAGAAATGCGTA